>OVBJ01000477.1:0-54428 GCA_900406535.1 Noccaea bulbosa | reverse complement strand
ATTACCATTCCTGGTCGTTAAAGCTTATCTGTGATTGCTAGGTTCAAACGAAAGTTTAGACACCTAGGTTGCTAGATAAAGTTGTAGATGCCGCGACAGCGAGTTTGCATGATTGAGTTCGAAACCTGTTTTAACCATTGTCATGAATAGTCATTCGGTAACTATCCATGAGCTCCCGCGAATCACCTTGGTCTAGTGCCTTCTTTATTTGAGTTTACAACTTTCTTTACATTTCGTTTTCTGTTACCATTTCACGAACAAATCAATATCTTGTCCTAGCTCTGATTTAAATCTCACATTTTCATAGTGCAACGCTGGTCCTCTGGATCTCAAATCTTTTATACCACAATAACAATCTTTTATCAATCTCAAAGCGAGTAACATTCTCTTAGATGCAGACATGAACCCTAAGATCGCAGATTTTGGCATGGCGAGGATTTTCGGAGTTGATCAATCTCATGCCAACACAATAAGAATCGCTGGAACATAGTAACAATGTTTATCTTATATGACTATAAAAACTCTGTTTTGGTGGTTGCTTGTAGTCTAAGAAAGCTTTTTATTTATTTTGCAGTGGTTACATGTCTCCAGAGTAGGCAATGCGCGGTCAAATCTCCATGAAATCTGATGTGTATAGCTTTGGAGTAACGATTCTTGAGATTATAAGTGGGAAAAAAGAATAGCAGCTTCTGCAACATTGATGATTCTTCTAGCAATTTGGTCACACATGTGAGTATATGGTCTTTCGAGTTACATTTGTGTTTTATGATTAAGCCGAAAGTTATTAAATTAACTGATTAATCAAAACAATGAGGCTACTATAGGAGAGAGTTATCAAAACAATGAGGCTACTAGATGCATACATATCGCTCTTTTATGTGTTCAGAAAAATCCTGTAGACCGTCCATTGTTACCAGCGATCGTCTTGATGCTCACTAGTAGCACAACCAACTTACCCGTGCCTCGAGCGCCCGAATTTTACTTCCAGAGCAGGCGTGAACTAGAGTACTAGACCCTGATGGCTTAAACTCAACCCAATCCACAAGCAGGTCGATTCCCGGTTCTATCATTGATGTATCAATTACAGATTTAGTTCCTCGTTGAAGAATAATGTTTTCTTGATACTATGACTTCCATGAATCTAATTTGCATTTTCTAAATGGCTTTAGCTTTACTACTCTTTTTATCTATATACAAAAGTCCTTTCCAAAATCCAATCAATCTGTCTCCACTTTATGACTTATGAGACATTTGAACAAATATATCATCATTGACATACACACACATTGTAAAAATAAGAAACACGTTTTGAATCTTCTTTTCTCAGTAATAATACTTCAAGCAATATGCAAGATCAGCTTCAACGTTGTGAAAGCCTCTAACCGGGAAATCAAATTGGTTTGGTATTATTTAACCGAAATAAACGTTGTCAAAGCATCTACCCAATGTTATGCAATTAGCTGAGGGAAGGTATCTAACCGGAAATTAAATTGGTTTGTAATGAAACCGGTTTTTATTTACTAAACACTGAATTCGAAAGAAAAAGTTCCGATTCCGTTTGTTTCTCCAGGGCATACTATGAAATCAAGGATGAAACTCACAACTTGAGGGTAGTTTTTAACCATCCACAGTACCATGGATTTCAGAAGATCGCTCATCTTGAAATACAGAGAGCTCAATGCTTTTGCTAGCCATCCTCTATCCAACTCAATGTAGATGAGAAAGGCCATGAATGCAGCAACTCGAACACTCAACTAGCTAACAAGAACTCTAGGTGAAAGCAACATGAACAAATTGAGAAATGTGCTCCATGAACATAGCTTTGAGCTGATGTTTAATCAACACGACAATGTTTCCAACGGCCATGACCATTTCTTAATACCTCAATTATTTTTGTGCCCAAACATATATATTAGAATGTGTACATTTGCCTAGCCTTTCTCTCAATGGCATGATTTTGATATATATGTTTTTATGTACGAAAAACGAACATTATTGTAAATTTCGATTTTTTCACAATGGCATCAAGCTAAATGTCTTCTCAAAGGTCTGACTCATGAACTGCTAAGCAGAACAAGGTATTTGAGTAAGTTCTAGCTAACTGTGACCAGATTACTCCTAACCGCTGGCACAATGTTGTCAAAGTTTTCAGTGGAAAAACAATAAAATAGGTAAATTAAAGAGAGGCTATGAAGTACTTGTGAAAGATATCATCAATAACACAGAGAACAGTGACATATCATCAAAGATATCATCAAGTTCTAGCTACCTATATCATCAACACAACATTGAGATGTCTCCATTCGAAACTACAAATGATTGGAGGCTGTATTAATGGTCGAATTAAGGAGGAATATAGCTTTTTAATGCCCAAAATTTAATTTTGACTAAGAAAACATACCAATTGCCAACGAAAGATAAATGAGTGTTGATAATCTACGTACTCTTTTCATTTGTTTAAAAAAAAGGAAAATATTTGTCTTATATAGTTTGGCTATAAAAACTCTGTTTTGGTGGTTGCTTGTAGCTAAGAAAGCTTTTCTTTATGTTGCAATGGTTACATGTCTCCAGAGCATGCAATGCGCGGTCAAATCTCCATGAAATCTGACGCCTATAGCTTTGGAGTAAATGATTCTTGAGATTATAAGTGGCAAAAAGAATAGCAGCTTCTGCAACATGGATGATTCTTCTAGCAATTTGGTCACATGAGTGTATATGATCTTTCGAGTTAAATTTGTGTTATATGATTAAGCCGAAAGTTATTAAATTAACTGATCAATCATTTTAGGCTTGGAGGCTTGGGAGAAACGGATCGCCTCTAGAACTTGTGGATCCTACGATAGGAGAGAGTTATCAAAACAATGAGGCTACTAGATGCATACATATCGCTCTTTTATGTGTTCAGAAAAATCCTGTAGACCGTCCATTGTTACCAGCGATCATCTTGATGCTCACTAGTAGCACAACCAACTTACCCGTGCCTCGAGCGCCCGGATTTTACTTCCAGAGCAGGCGTGAACTAGACCCTGATGGCTTAAACTCAACCCAATCCACAAGCAGGTCTATTCCCAGTTCTATCATTGATGTATCAATTACAGATTTAGTTCCTCGTTGAAAAATAATGTTTTCTTGATACTATCACTTCCATGAATCTAATATCCATTGTCTAAATGGCTTTAGCTTTACTACTCTTTTTATCTATATACAAAAGTCCTTTCCAAAATCCAGTTAATCTGTCTCCACTTTATGACTTATGAGACATTTGAACAAATATATCATCATTGACATACACACATTCTAAAAATTAAGAAACTCGTTTTGAATCTTCTTAGTAATAATACTTGCAAGCAATAAGGCAAGATCAGCTTCAATGTGAAAGCCTCTAACCGGGAAATAAAATTGGTTTGTATTATTTTAACCGGAAATAAACGTTACGAAAGCATCTAACCACTGAAATAGAAAACCGAAATTACGGTTAGCACGCTCTGCTCCATCTACGATTAGGGATTAAGGATTTTGGGATTTGTTTTGCTATATTGGAATTTTAAAATTTGGGATTCTGATGTGTGGGTTTTATATATGAATATGATATGAAAGGAATGTTAATGTAAATTTCAATTTTTGTAAAGATCTGTTTATTGACTCTTTTTGCAGCTATTGACTCCATTTCACGATTCCTCTGACTTTATGTTTCCGACAGCACTATCCTCTGTCTTTCGTTTGATTTTCTGCAAATCTGATGTAGAGTAGATGGAATCTGATCTAGTCTACTTGCTTAATTTTCCTCAATGAACTCTGTTTCTTGGGATCCAGAGTGTCTTGTCGTCTTTTTGTAGGGTATTAGCAGAAGTCAACCAGTCTGTCTATTTCTCATCTTTTCTCAACGGATCTGCAGAGCAAATCCACATACTATTTTAAGTTGACTTTCAAACTTATGACTTATGAGACAATTTGAACAAATATATCATCATTGACATATACACGATTGTAACAATAAGGTAAGATTCATACCAAAAAAAAAAAACAGTAAGGTAAGATCAGCTTCAACGTTGTGAATGTGAAAGCCTCTAACCGGAAATCAATTTGGTTTGTATTATTTCAACCGGAAATCAACGTTGTGAAAGCATCTAACCAATTTATTGCAATTAGCTGAGGGAAGGTATACCGGAAATTAAATTGGTTTTGTATAATAAAACCGGTTTTTATTTACTAAACCACTGAATTAGAAAAACAAAGTTACGGTTCCGTTTGTTTCTCCAACTGCGATTTGGCATACATTTTGTGCTCCTTTTGAGATTGAGAATGTTAGGGTTTTGATTTTTGAATCTAATTTGGGATTCTCATGTATAGGTTATATATATATGTATTGAAAGCGAACGTTCTTGAAACATCGATTTTAAGGTTTATTTAAGTCGACTCTTTTGCAGCTATTAACACCATTAAGGATTCAATTCTCAAACTTTATGGATCCCAGGGAATTCCTCTGTTATTTATTTATTTATTTTCTGCCGATCTTATGTAGAACAGAGTACAATACATTTCAGAACATACTTGCTTACTTTTCCTCAACCATCTGTTCTTAATACGATCCAGAATGTGTGGTCCATGTTATATACTTATATTGGTGAAGCTAATAATTTTGATCATTATCATTGACTTCCGAATCTATCTCCTTGTGTCAGTCTTCTTTGACAGCGTTTTTTAGGGGTTTGGCATAAGTCAGCGAATCATTCAATTTCTCATATTTTCTACGTTTAATCTGAATTTTCACATCGTGTATATGAAGTTCCTAACANTAAAAAAAAAAAAAAAAAAAAAAAAAAAAATCTAAATCACAAAGCCCTTTGGTTCAGAATGAAGCTCAAGACTTCATTTTTACCA
This sequence comes from Noccaea bulbosa, assembly GCA_900406535.1. NCBI lineage: Eukaryota > Viridiplantae > Streptophyta > Magnoliopsida > Brassicales > Brassicaceae > Noccaea > Noccaea bulbosa. The sequence continues at coordinate 49,547 of OVBJ01000477.1, read as the reverse complement.
ATCTTCTGTGTTTTCCTCGTAACCTTGGATTCTGTTTCTGCACAAAACTGCTTCAATGGATTCTTTAAACCAAACTCTACTTACGACTTAAACCGTCGTCGAATCCTTTCTTCTCTTGCTTCTGATGTCACATCTAACAACGGTTTCTTCAACTCCTCGATGGGTCAATACCCCGACAGAATCTTCATCATTGCCATGTGTATCCCAGGAGCCAAACCAGAGAATTGTTCAGTCTGCATCCAAAGCACTTCAGAAGGCTTATTACGGAGCTGTCCTAACCAAACAGAAGCTTATGCATGGCCAGATTGTTGTATGGTTCGTTATTCCAACGTTTCTTTCTCTGGACCACTCCTTATGGAACCGTCTGCACTGATTCCATTCGACGAAGACATCGGAGATACATACGCTAATATGACAGTGATTGATAGAGTATATGAAGAGTTAATGATTCGTGCAATAGCTGCTGCTTCGATATCATCATCATTTGGACAAAAGTACTTTGCAGCTGAGGTTGCTTCGTTGACAGCTTTCCGAACTATGTACGCGATGATGCAATGTACACCTGATGTTTCTTCTGGGGATTGTGAGTTTTGTCTCAGGAGAAGCGTTGGTGATTATCTGTCGTGTTGCCGTGGTAAACGAGGTGGTGCGGTTGTAAGACCGAGCTGCTTTTTGCGGTGGGATTTGTATCCTTTTGCTGGAGCTTTTGATAATGTTACATTTCCACCACCGCCTCGACCACCTCCGCCACCGCTTGCTTTGACTCCTCCGCCGGTAAGCGACCGTGAAAATAAAACCGGGAAAGGTAATCTCTTTCTTATGTTTTGTTGTAACAAGAATCTACTGAAAACTGAAACCGAATCACTCATTTGCAATGGTTTGTGGCTTATGCAGACGGGAAATCAATTTCGAAAGGCACTGTTGTGGCAATTGCTGTCCCTGCCGTTGTTGTTTTGGCACTTCTTATCGTAGGGTTTACGGTTTTCTGGAGAAAGAAATCATACGAAACGACTGAGATTCAAGGTCTTGTTGGATGCTTTCATTCTTTTTTTTATTGCAGCTGGTATGAGTAAATTTGCCTATCTTTGTGTTTTCACTTTCTTTGTGCAGCTGGTGATGAAATCACAACAACACGCTCAAGGCAATTCAGTTTTCTGACGATTGAGGCTGCAACTGATAACTTTTCGGAGAGTAACATGATCGGTCGAGGTGGATTTGGTGTGGTTTACAAGGTATATGAAGCTTATTAATTTATCTGTCTGGTTTGCATCTTTTTTTACATGAAGTTGGGAATAAAACAGAGTTTGGTTTTCAAACTTACTTTTTGTAGGGAAGGCTTGCAAGTGGAACTGAAGTAGCGGTGAAGAGACTGTCCAAATCATCAGGACAGGGCGCGCAAGAGTTCAAGAGCGAGGCTGTTGTTGTGACAAAGCTTCAGCATAGGAATCTTGTAAGGCTTCTAGGGTTTTGTTTGGAAGGAGAAGAAAAGATACTCGTCTACGAGTTTGTGCCCAACAAAAGCCTCGACTATTTCCTGTTCGGTATGATTAAGATTAAGTAATAGTTAATTATAATTAACTTCTTATTGTAGTTACTGAATTGTGTATATACGATGTACAGACCCTACGAATACGAAGCAAAGGGAACTAGACTGGACAAGACGGTACAACATTATCAGAGGAATCGCTCGAGGACTTTTATATCTTCATCAAGATTCACGGCTTACAATCATACACCGTGATCTCAAAGCGAGTAACATTCTCTTAGATGCAGACATGAATCCCAAGATCGCCGATTTTGGCATGGCAAGGATTTTTGGAGTTGACCAATCTCATGCCAACACAAGAAGAATCGTTGGAACATAGTAAAATTTTCTATCTTACATAGTCTGACTATAAAAACTCTGTTTTGGTGGTTGCTTGTAGTCTAAGAAATCTTTTATTTTATGTTGCAGTGGTTACATGGCTCCAGAGTATGCAATGCACGGTCATTAATTTCTCCATGAAATCTGATGTCTATAGCTTTGGAATATTGATTCTGGAAATTATAAGTGGCAAAAAGATTAGCAGTTCCTACCACATTGATGATTCTTCTAGCAATTTGGTCACACATGTGAGTATATGATATCTTTCAATTTACATGTGTGTATATGGTTAAAAGATTATTATTATTTTTTTGAATTGAGGTTAAAAGGTTATTAACTTAATTGATTAATCATTCTAGGCTTGGAGACTTTGGGGAAACGGATCACCACTAGAACTCGTGGATCCTACAATAGCAGAGAGTTATGATAGTGATGAGGCTATTAGATGCATCCATATCGCACTTTTATGTGTTCAAGAAAATCCTGCTGACCGTCCAATGTTACCCGCAATCATGGTGATGCTCACTAGTAACCAACATGGCTATTCCCGATTCTACGATTGATGCATCAATTACAGATTTTGTTCCTCGTTGAAGAATAATGTTTTCTTGATACTAAGACTTAGATGAATCTGTTAATGTATTTAATCAAAATTTACAACACATAAACACACAAAAAAAGAATTATTGACATATAAATACCGATCTTATGTTAATGAATAAACCAACACAATTACATTCTATTTCAATAATCATAGAGTAAGAGGTACAATATAGCATTCAATAAAAGTAAACAGAAAAGACGACATAGTCCACAAAAATAAAAACGAAATCACCTCATTTGCTTCTTTTTTTTTCTCTCTTATTGACTTTTTCGTTCTTTTTTTTTTTTGCCTTTACCTTTTTGGATGTGAACCAGACTTGGAATTAGAACATAATCGAAAATAAATGGCCTGCATCTTTTGTCTTTTCCTAAAATGTTATCTAGACATCCTTATGAGCTTGTGCAAGAATTTGTTTGTTGAAATTAAAAGTAAATAGATTTTACAAAGTTTAAAGGATTTAACAAATATATCATGGATTCTTATCAAATATTTTAATAGATTGTCACTGATTACCTTGGATTTTTGTTGTTATTTTCTTGTCTTGAGCATATATATATCAATGATAATGGTGATTGTTGATGAAGAATATTAGTTGAACAATTTTACATGTTATCAAATCTGTTTATTCTTCTCTAACCAAAATATCGCCTCCAGATCAAACCATGTCAAGAACCCAACAATACCAAAGCTAAAGGCATGATAGGAAGCTGCGGGGGCATTTTCTGTGCACTCTGAAAGTCTGAAATGAATGAGAGTCTCTAACTTTGGAATTATTCCAAAGAGGCAAGCAGTGGCGGAACCCGATTTTCTTTTACCATGGTCATAATATAATTTTGTTATAAAAAAAAAGATTTAATGATGGCTTAGGGATTACCCAATCTAAAAGCATGTTTATTCTTGTTTCCATCAATAATGTATCAATTACAAATTTAGATATATGTTGAAGAATAAAGTTTTCTTGATACTAAAACAAGCTATTATTTTAAACTGATAATTACATTATGTTAAAATAATACTATTTGAGAACCCCTTAAGAGGTTTAGTCAAATCACGATGAAGAGTCTTCTTGTCCTGCACCAGCTACTTCAAATGCCATTGTGACGAGATTTGACATGGAATCTATGATTTTGGCTAAAGGCATCACGAGTGTAGGAAACGCCTTCCTGAGATCGATTGGTGACAATCTGAAATGGTTCATGGCCGTTGGAAACATTATGGTGTTGATTGAACATCAGCTCAAAGCTATGTTCATGGAGCGTATTCCCCAATTTGTTCTTGTTGCGTCGCCTAGAGTTCTTGTCAGTTGGTTGAGTGTTCGAGTTGCTGCATTCCTGGCCTTTCTCATATACATTGGGTTGGATTTCGTACATAAAAACATATATACTCCCTCTGTTTCATATTACTTGTCATTCTGGCAAAATGTATCTGGACAATATCTGGATGTATCAAGCTCAAATGACAACCAGATACATCCAGATACATTGCAAATAAAAAATGCCAGAATGACAACTAATATGAAACGGAGGGAGTATCAGAATACATAGATATCATCAAAGATATCATCATGTTCTAGCTACCTAAATCATCAATACAATAGTGACATGTCTCCATTGGAAACTACAAATGATTGGAGGCTGTATTAATGGTCGGATTAAGGAGGAAAATAGCTTTTTAATGCCCAACATTAAATTTTGACTCATTATATGATAATTAAAGAATGAAGAAAACATACCAATTGCCAACGAAAGATAAATGAGTATTGATAATCTACGTACTCTTTTCATTTGTTAAAAAAAAAACAACAACAACAATAACAACGTACTCTACTTTAATATACATAATTAACTACCCATTTGGTGTTTATATGTAGGATGAGAAATATGAGGCTGCAGTGAATAATAATAATCAAACAAAAAAACCTACGAGGATTATTTTGTCAACCATGTAATGTAAATGGCGAATTGTTGTTTACTTTCCTGTTTTCCAAATAGCTTACACATTACCAAGATCCCTCAAATACTCAACTAGAAAAATCATTCAATTAGCGTGCTAGATTTCTTTGTAATTGGAAAGAGTCCAACTTCATAATGGAACATCGGCGTAGTAGTTCGATAAAAAAAAAAACAGGAACTGAACGGTTGATTTAGAGAGATTTACATGAGTCATATTAATTAGGTCTGACTTGTGCTTTGACAACTTTATCTGTCCTGGATTATCTGGGAGAAGAGAAAAGCTCATTACAAATATAAACCATCGATGCTTTATTGTGTCATTTGGCTTAATGAATTAGAATCGCTCATGTTTCAGGTGGGGATATTGGAAGCTGTTGCTAATTAATAAAACAAGAATTATTTAAGGGAAGATGATGATGGATATGATTTGTTACTCTTCGATATCTACACCTAACTAAAAAAGGCTGTTGTAATATCTGTTATATAAACCCTAGTCACTGAAGCTTTGAATCCAAGTTATCTCCTCTTCTCTGAACACAAATTATCGAAAAAGTCAAATCCCAACAAAGACAATCCATGGAAATGTAAGCGGAAACAACGACCTATACACATTTATTTGAGTATACTGACTATGAGGAACTCAACTGAATATCCCACTTGTATTATCGAAACTCAAAAAAAAAGATTGCTTTGCATTGTATTAATGGCTTTAGCTTTACTTACTCTTTTTATCAATATGGGAAAAAGAGTTGGTCGATGAGAAGACTAGCTTGTAAGTTGCTCAAACAAAAACAAAACTTAACAACACAGTAGAAGAAAAATAATCATAGAGTATGTACCAGAAAGCATTCATCAAAAGTAAATCAAATCCACAAAAACAAAAACGAAATCCTTGTCTTCTCTTGTTTTTTTTTATCGACTATTTTTGTTCTTCTCTTTTGTCTTTACCTTCCTGGATTTGAACCAAACTTGGGACATACTTGAAAGTAAATGGTGCATTTATTGTCTCTTCTTGAAAATTTATCTCGAAACCGTTTTTTGTTTGTAGTATCTAAATAAGGGATCTTTGAGTGGTATCTATCGTCCTCTCCAATAGTGTATACCATGTTCTTGCTGGTCTCACCACTTAAATTACAACACAAGGCCACTTTCTTCTCCTGGTCGATTAACAAACTCGCGGCGAGGGCATTTTCACCACTGTAAAGCATTTTCCCCGCTTTAAAGCATTTGCTCCACAACAACGCTGCAGTGGCTTCGGTATCAAATTTATTGGTCACCCACATCTCCATGTTTGATAATATAGAGCTTTGATTGAACACCGTGCGTTCTTGATGTTCTGATGTGAACACTGAGAGTAGTTCTTCTCCGACAACTGAAAGAGCCTTCTTACTAGATCTACTCCACACCGGATGAGATAAACGTTTAAATCTATCTTTTGCAAAATCAAAACAGAGAACGAAGTCATCCGAGGAAAAAGCTTCGCTAGCAATCCAATATGCATTTCCCTTCAAAGATACCCTTGTGTCTGTATGACGAACTTGCGATCGTCGACTTTAAGAACCCTCCATGAGTTAGAGCAAAACTCATAGATTTCAAACTCAACAACTGGATCCTCTATGTAATCCCTACAATTCCAAGACCACAAGGTTTTGTAGCTACGGCAAGTTTTGTTATCTTTGTATCCTAGAGCAAACATAGAGCCAATCATGTAACCAGTTTTGACTTTGATCCACCTGGTTTCCCCTAAACACGGATTCCAAAACAAGAGCCTGTTGTCCATGGTGGTGCATAACAACAAACCGTCACAGTGAAAAACTTCGGATATATCGACGACTTATTGTTTTGATTTAGAATAGGGATCAGGTAGGTCAAGTGGACCTTTAAACTCTATAGATGGAGGAACAACGTTGAGATCGACGCTCATTGAACAAAGCCTATATTCTTTCAATATGAGAATATGAGACTGCTTTGGAGCTTTACAAAAGTGCTCCTCGGCGAATCTTCCATCGTTTGTAAGTCGATCGAAATCCACTCAAAGATTTGGCCGGAACCCTAGAGAGTATTTCATCTACTAAATCCGCCGGAAGATCAGCATCGTCACTGTTTCTGTTTTGAGGATCGATCTCAAAGTAGATATTAGGGTTTTGTGTTTTTCAAGTTTGCCCTAAACCAATCTTGTCTTATAGTCAAATAAGATTCCCCTTCGTGTACTTTTTTTTTTTTAAAAAAAGAGTTCGTTTCTTACCAATGCACGTACTTTTTAAAAGGGAAAGAAAGAGCCGAAAAATTTGAAGAAACTGATTCTAAAATGTAGACAAGAATTATTTCTTCGCCGTCTAGACAAAAAGCCTAACTTAACCCTAAGAGCCATCAGCCATATCATCTAAGAAAAAATATGAATGCACTTCATAAATCTAACAGGAACCAATCGAGGCTTTTGTTGGGCAGAAATTCGTAGATGACTTCGAGACAGAAAGCGAGAAGCCTAACTAGATTTACTGTATGTGCTGAAGCTTTGATCAAGAACAAGCTCGTTTCTTGACCACCACTCCATCTCGTTCTCATGATGATTTCGACAACCTCTTCACTGCAATATAAACTCCACATTCAGAAACGCACACAAAAATTCATTGTCATCCTCATCCCCATCGTTTTGTCGGACACACAATATATTTCCAGAGTACCCAAACCTCGGGTAAACTTCAGCAAACCTATTACTATGTGAGAAGTTATATTGCAGCCAAGCGGCTGTCGAAATCATCAGAACAAGATGATATGTAATGTCATCTCCTGTTTACAAAAATAAGAATAAATTTAGTAGTAACAAAATCTTGAAACCCAATTAAGATTGGCCAATCCATTGAGTCTTATACCATCAGATGTCCTCATTGGTAAAAGACCAGTGATGATGGAAAGCATAACAGCTTGGTACACCAATGGCTACGATTATGGCTGTGTAGTTTCCACCTTACAAGATGAGATCACGGCAGCGAAATTGTCAGAAGGTAGAAACTTTCGAAATGAGCATTTGCTAAAATCAAGAAAATGAAAGCAAAATCTTTAACAGAATTAGTAAGAAGAGAGGTCTGATCATGGAAGAGAGCACATCGCTAAACCGGTCAAATTGATTAGACGTTGGTTTCATGGATTCACATGGTATTGATGAATTGTTCTCTCTCTGATGCAAGTGGCAAAATTTGTGATCATAAGTATAAATAAGGCGTGAAGCTTATGAGGAAAGAGATAGATTATGGGCATTGCGTCTAAAGTCATCTTGTGCCACTACCTTCTGTCTCTATTCATCTACTTCCCTACTCGGATCGTGTATGGTCGACAAATGTAAAAAGACAATTATTGATAAGACAGAGAGAAATTGACACCCATAAAATTAGTACATGAAAATAAAGGTACGATTGACAATTGTTACATGCCGATAACCAAAAGTCTTAGTTTTAATGCCATAACAACTTAAAACTATATACGGTTTAATCAGATGTTAAAACGAAACCCAGTTCGAATGAAACCCAAAACCCTAAACATACTTCTTTTACTCTAGTTTCTTGGTGGCTTCAGGATTGTTGTCAGCGTTGGAGTCATTGGCCGTCTTCACGGTTTCGTCAGTTGGTTTCTTCTCAGTTTCACGAGGACTGGTCAAATTCTTCTCAGCATCCTCAGTCTCTGTGCCTTGTGCAGGTTTTACTGCGTCTATGGTCAGAGTTGATACCTCATCCCTTGAGGCGTACCAGGAATGTCCACAGGCAATACACTCCAGCTAGATACAAAGAAACAGAAGCAAAATGTTATTATTATCATGTCCCTGGCTTATATATTCACACTATCATCTCTAATTTGATTTCGGATTCAGCAAATTGTATTTATCCGAGAGAATACATGGTTGTGATGTGGGAAATAATAAGAACCTGATAGCGATCGCCATGCCCGGCTTGGATGATATCCCTCAGGCCAACGTTAATCTGACTGCATCTCGAGCATCTTGCATCAGTCATCTACATCCGGAACCAACACATGACATGGTCAAAGACGTTCCCCAATTGAAATCCAACAAACTAAATTAAACTTAAGACTGTCAGAAGTTTTACAAACCTGCATTTGTTCTGCATCATCAGGCTCCTTCTTCTCTGTTTCCTCAGCAGTTAGACCCTCCTGAATCCCAGAGAAAAACTAACTCTTTTAGTCCTTTTAAAATGTAAGATATATTGAGGAAGCGAGACTGAACATAACAAGTTTCTTAACCTTTAACTCAGTGGGTGACATGTTCAAAATCTTTGCAGGCTTTAACTCGCCATTCAGCAGTCGTCTAGCGAGCAGTGCAGTGTTCTGCAGGCAAAAGAAAATGAAACTGATGTTACCTACTTAGAAGCAACGCGTAAGTGATGTTCACAGCAAACTGAGCATCTTCACAGAGTCTCTCTAATATAAACAAGCAAATTTTCATACGAATGAGAAAGTCCAGTAATCAACGTTCATAACTCATTAGGCATTCAAAATTTCTACCATGTCCTATCAGAATGTCACATTAAATTCATAAATCAACAACTGTCGCGAATAAGGAGAATACATGCACAAACAATCATCTATGGATGACGAATCAAAAGCACAAGATAAGGGAAAGAAGTAATGAAATGGCATGAATGCAGATCCTAACCTTGAGATTGAAAACCAGTGTCCTCATCTTTTGATTGTATTTGTGATAGTCCGATGCAAGAGAAGCATGTGAAGCCTGCTCAAGGGCACACACTGGAGGAACAGCAGCTTCTGGCCAGATAAAACCTTCATCCTGTTTAAACAGCAGCAACTAATAATGTAACTTGATCGATTTTGGTGGGATAAAATATTTAAGGGAGAATATTTAAAGTGTTTTCAAAAAGAAAAAAGGTGTAGTTAAGACCTTTGATGGATTCCCTTGAGATCCATCTGAGACCACCTTTGCTTCATCACCAGATTGTTTGTTCTCACCCGTATAACATATGTGCTGGACCGCTTCCAGAAGCTTCCCCAAACACTTGTCACGATGAGCATCACCTGTCAGAGAATCAAACTTCTCTAAGATAGAATAAATCTCTGGTGAAATACCAGCACCGCTTCCAGGGGTCTCAGCTTTCAGAGAGGCGTCGTCCTCTTTTCTAACATCAACAGGGGGTATGTTCACTTTCCGAAAAGATCTTTTAGACTTCAACAGATTCTCTAGATCAACACCAGGCATTTCCTCAGGTTCAAGATCAGGAAGATCACCCAACCGCGACATGGTCTTTTCGACGAGAAGGTCGATCTCATGTTGTTTGGAGTCTTCATAGTCCTTATCAGTCAGCTTCCACAGCTTCTTTTCCACAGTGTCATACACCTTTCGTACGATAAACCCAGGGTGGTTTTGGCGCTTCGGAAGCTGCTTATGGGCTGGGACAAAATACACCACGCATCTGTGCATCACAGATTCAGCTGGCACTTCATCACGATGGAAACTGTAGAACAGTTCTCGTGTATCACTTGATTCCCAGTTTCCACCACCCTTTTTCTCTGCTTCTTCAGGACGATAAAACCACTGACCCAAAATCATCATGCTTCCATCTTTTGTTTGGGTAATATCCTGCCAAAGAAACACGTCATTATCTTGAAGCGGATGATACAACAAGAACTCGTAAGCATATACAAAATCAAGCACACCAGTACCTTAATGATCGCGACATATGGCTTTTGACTTTTGTCCTCTGGAACCAACAGCACCGGATCCTCCTGAAAATGGGATTGTAAGATAGACGATAAGCAAATGGTCTCTAAGGTCTCAAGTATTGAATCAACCAGACGCTATCGGAACAACCAATACCAACATGTATATGAATCTAAACATTTAAGCATGACACAAAACAAAAACTTCCAAAATCTCTAGGCACTGTGCAGTCACAATAATCTTCATAAGATGGTCATACGCCACAAGAAATCTAAACTCCAAAAACAAGAGAGAAACATTCCTCTTGACAACCATGACAGCATGAGACCAGATTTTACAAATGTAGCAGTTCAATTACCATGAATAAAACTTCTCCACCGGTATCAAACATAATAAACAGATCCTCTAATGATCATTCCCTATACATCATCTTAGATTCTTCATAAACACTAGCCATGAAACCCAGTAAACCCATATAAATACTGCAGATAAAAACAAAGTTGGCCAACTAGTGCACAAAGAGAATGGAGACGTTAGAAGAGTGTTGATAAGCAATTAATGCTACACATGAATCGAAGCTCCTTGAAACCCTAGATCTCAGTGTCCACAACGATGTACCAACAGCAAGCAATAGAACAAGGTGCAATGGCAAACTCAGTTAGGAAAAACTGTCAACCAAACATTCTACAGATCCCTAAATTTGACAACTCTCAATTCCAAAATCTACAAAATTGGATCAGAACATGAAAAAGAAACTCGCAAGCTCAATTTGATCACAGCACTCAGAACTCAAAATTGCAAAAGATAAATCAATCACAATGTATCAAAATCCATCAATCCAGAGCCCTAGAAACAACAATCTACAGAGATTCGAAAAATCAACTAACCAGTTCATATCTGTTGTTATCATACTCGAATTGCTCGAAATGCGTTCTTCTCCCTTTGCCTTTACCCGAAACCTTAACCGATTCCCCAACCGGATTCGCGTCATCAGGCTTCTCCTCTTCTTCCTCCTCTTCTTCTTCCTCTTCTTCTTCCGCAGGAGGCATTTCCTCTTCCTCCTCCTCCTCCTCCTTTTTCTCCTTTCTCTTTCTCTTCCTCTCCATCTCCCTCTCTTCCACATCGTCTTCAACATCTTCGTACAGCTTCACCTTCTTACGCTTCCTTCGTTTCCCTTCGATTTCCTCAGGGATCCTCGAGTTCGGTCCCTTCGACCTCGTCGCCGGTACATCGTCTTCCTCGTCACTCGACACTTGAGCGTATCGCCGAGACACCACCATTTTTTCCTGTGCGAAGAATCAGACAAAAATCGTTTAATTAATCAGAAAAATTAGACTTTTTTATGTTCTTATGCTTAGAGCATAGAGCAATCGGTCTTCTTTATATTTTTCACCAACCTTCTTTTTCACCATTGATGAATATTTTTTTTATCTCACCCCTCTTTAACTTCACCATATATATAGGGAATTGAAGACCCCAAAAAAATATGGAAATTATATGCTTTTTTNTTTTTTTTTTTTTTTTTTTTTTTTTTTTTTTTTTTTTTTTTTTTTTTTTTTTTTTTTTTTTTTTTACAAATAGATTATTAGATATTTAATTTACAGTTATTTTCGCGCCAAAAACAATATTACCTAACTACTTTACGAGCATAAATTTAGTTATTCGTTTCTTTAACGACTTTTACCTAGAAATTTATTTTGTTGTTTTATAATTTATAGTTTTTGACATAATTTAATTTTGTTACTTATTCATAAGTTTTTACCAAAAAGAATACTATCACATAATAATCTTATATGTTTTTGAAAATTTAATATATTTTTTTTTTGCCGCGAACTTATTTCGTTGCTTTAACGGTATTTAGAACCACATCTTAGATCAAATACCTAAATAGATATATTATTAATAAATTGTCAAAGAATAATTATTTTGTAAAAATTATTGAAATTATTAGGAGTTGGACCCATATTTTGACACATGTATTATTTTATTTTAATATTAAATTTAATTTTCCACCTTTAGGTAACTCATTAATATAAATGAGATTCATTTCTTGGTCAAAGTAATAAATAAAAGTTAATATTGTATCAAAAATGACATGTATAAATTTATTTTATTTATTTTTATGAGATAAAATTTAAAATAAATGTATCAGTGCAGAAACAAATTTGTTTCCAAAAACAAATGGTCAGCTTTATCATTTAGGTAACTCATTATTTAAAAGGATATTTTGTTAATGGTCAAAGTATCTATATGTTCTAATATTTTAAGGTTATAATTATTCACTTTCTCAGATAAACTGTCATCGGTCTTCTTAAATTTATGGCATTTAACTTATTAAAAAAATGGTCAACTTTTTCTTTTACGTAACTCATTGTTAAAAATGACATTTTATTAATGGTCAAAGTATATCTATCTATCCATTCTAATAGTTTAAGGTTACCTTTATATTATCTGATAAGCTGACACGTATTTTTTTAAATTAATGATTTAACTAGATCTGGACCTTTGCTTGAGAAACAAGGGCTATTGTAATTTTTGTTAAACAAAATTTAATTATTAACACTGTCATTAAGTAAACAATTTTGTTGTTTTAATAGTATAGATGATAAATTAATATTAATAGATAGTATTTAATTATTTTCTGTCTGGTATAGATAGTATATCAAGCTCATTAGCCACAAAACTGATTTCTCGATTAAAAAATTTTAAGACATAAAAACACACCTAATGTCTTTGTATTTTGGCCCACATAAGACTATATTTTTGAGTCGATTAACTATATATTCCATTTTTTTTTTCATTTTTACAAAAGATTTGATTAGTTATATATTCTGTATATTGTTGGATTTGTTAAAAATCATTATAATGTTTCCAAAAAATAATACTCCCTCTGTTTCAATATATAAGGGTTTTTAGCATTTTTTTTTTGTTTCATTTTAATTAGGGTTTTAGTGTTTCTATGCAAAATTAAATGTGTTTGTTTTATTTTTGATTATTTATATTTTGCAGGTTACTTTTTTATTGGTTGAAATATTTTGGAATTGATGATAATATATATTTTATTTCAAAAAATACAAAAATTAAATGACTTCTTAATCTATGTGCAAAAACCTTAAACCCCCTATATATTGAAACAGAGGGAGTAATAATATTTAAAAATCTACCGATAAACAAAAAATAATATCTTCTTTATTTGATATCATATCGAAATATATAATCTATAGATCCAATCTTTTTCTTTTGTAAATTTGTCCATTAAACATATTAAAATTAATATTTCAAATTTTTACCTTTGATCAGATCCGTTATTTAGTTTTATCTATCCGGAAAAATCCAAATATAAAAAAATATTAGTTCTGACCCGTGATGTTGCTAATATTTAAGTTAATTAAATTTGTGAAAAATAGATTTTTAAGATTGGATATTATTTTAATGTTTGATTAAAATGTTGTTGTGACAACATAGATTTCTTTATCATATTTTAGACCTCACTTATTTGAATGGATTTATTTTTTTCCACAAATTTTTTTTTCCATACACTTGGTGGACTTGCCTTCATGTTTTCATATAGTATTTTTCTACAGGTTTTGGTATGTTTTAATATAATAGTTTACTTATAACTCTGTTAGCCTGATCATAATTTTTGCTTGTTCAAGATCTTGATTTAATGACATGTACCTTATTTAAAAAAAATGGTCAGCTTTTTCTTTTAGGTAACTCATTATTAAAAATGACATTTTGTTAATGGTCAATATATATATATATATGGCATGTGTTATCTTCTTAATTCAACTTACATTATTTGCATATATCTAACATCTTATTTTTTTTAAAAAGGTAAAAAAATAATATATATGTATATATATATATATATAATATTTTAAGGTTATCTCTATTTATACTTTCTCATAATCTGACATGTGTCATCTTAAATTTATGGCATGTGTCATCTTCTTAATTCAACTTACATTATTTGCATATATCTAATGTTAATAGTTTTCCTAAAAATGTTAAATGTTGAAAAAAATCATATGGGGCTCTCATTCTTAAACATATGATTTTTTAAAAAGTATATATATTAAAATACAAGACTTTGGTTTTCCAAATTAAAATTGAGTCCTTGTATTAACGTTATTGTTTGTTATGTTAAGTTATTGATTATTTGTTGGCCCCTCAATAGAGAGAGCAGTTTGGATTCTTCCTCAATTATATACATTTTTAGTCAGGCAGAGTAAGACGTAAAGATGGTTTTACAATCAATATAGAAATGAAAGTATGAAACACATATGAAACAGACTTTCAAAAGAGATGTTAGAACAGATGAGCTATGAGCGATGGCCCTCTCAAATAAGGTGGAACTAGTTTGATGGAGAACAATTGATCCTTCAAAATTTAGTCTCCGCATCAGAAATAGTTCTTGGGAAAATTCTCGTATTTCTTCCCTTCAAGTTCATACCACATAGATAATCACTTGCTATTTATGCATGGATATATTTAAAAGTATATCGATCGACTTGATCCTTTTTTGGGCTTTTTTTCTCCCACCTCTCTCCTCGTTTGCTCCTTCTTCTCCGTAAGTGCAGATCTAGGATTTTCTGCGGTCTGACGGCGACTCTGGTGGCTTAGATAGCATCGGAGCTGTGTTTTTTCTTTCTGCTTTAGTCTTTGCTTCTTTGTAGCCATTTCCTCTTTCCCCTCTCTGTTTCTCAGTTTCTTTGAAGCTCTCCTTGTCGGTTGGAGTTCCAGATCTTTAGATCTAGATCCATCGATTCGTTGACCTTTTTCTTGGCATCGATCCTGCTGCGGCGAGGCCTGCTTTCCCCTGTTTAGTCCATATGTTGGTTGCTTGTTGTTGAATCTTTAAATCCCATAAATATATTGAGAGTGTTTGAATCTTTAAATCCCATAAATATATTGAGGTCGGGCAACACATAAAATTTGTCAATTTTTTTTGTTATTCTTATTTCTGTAACATCTCAATTAACATTAAACTTGTGCAGAGACATTTATGAATTTTATTTTATGTTAAAAATAATATCAAACTTTTATTGGGGGTACGTGCATCCATTAGTTTCACATTCGCCTTTTGCTGGATCTGGATGGGATGATGGAAGTGTTGGTCAGAGATCAAGTAATGGTACATCCGACAAAGAGAAATGTATTTTTAATGAGATCAAAACAGCAAAACAATTACACACTGGTCGTATAAAATCGCAGTTGAAGAACATATGTTCGATTGATTTATAATCGTGGTGACTCTCAAACAAAGTAGACGATTAATTTTTGTTTCGTTGTTGCACTAACATCCATATTTAAATTCGAATAACAACATATGTATTATAAAAAAATGGATTAATGAATGATTTTTGTAGGAGAAATTAGGCAAAAAAAAAAATTTAAAATATATATTCTTCTAACTTTTAGAAAGTAGGAAAAAGATTAGACTTGTGAACTTTCAACTTTGTGAACGTACCGGAAGTTTTTACTCTTTGGACGCAAAAAAGCCATAAACATGGGCCTAAATCGCACTGTGCCGATATTCTTTCTGCCTATACAGCTGATACGTGCTTTATTAAATAGACACGTGACTTTTAGAGACGTGGCAAAACAGAAATCTCCTCTCTTATTTCAACGTAGAATAATCTTTTTCGTAGACATCTCCGATATTTGACATGTGGATGTCTATTCACCGTGAGATAAAAAAAATTAGAAATATCTGGATTAAGGGTTTCTGTGCAAATTATTACAATCCACATAAAAAAAAAAATTTAAAATCAGGAAACGAAAAAAATAATTCTATAAGAAAATATATAGCTCGAATTTAAGAGAATCACAAATTAAATCCATTTCAGGAAAACTTTCGCCTTTGAGTTTTTCATCAATCGGTTGTTTCCATTTCCAGGTTTCAATCGAAAATTCCCCTCTCTTTCTCTCTTCTCCGTACTTTTCGATTCGATCTGGGTTTCATCTGTACATAGATCGATCTTCAAGTCTCGTCATCTGGGTCTTGTAAAGTTCTAGTTTTTAGGGATTTTTTTACTTGTAAAGCTTCTCTCTTTCTTATGGATTCTCTGGGTAATTAATTGATCGATTAGGGTTTGGGGTTTTAGCAAGTGGGAAAGCTGTTGGGTTCTTAAATTTCGTCTTAATTGAGGTCTCTTGCAGCTTTCTCACAGGTTCCACAATTGATTTTGTAATTGAATTAGGGATTGGTAGAGATTTGGGATTGAATTAGACGAATCACGAGGTTCTCGGTGTCAATTGCTCTCGGATTTGAGGTTTCCTGATTCTGTAACCATGGCGGATGCTATTGGTGCTGTGTCTTTGATGGGTCATCGACCTCTGACTGTGAGGATTTCTATCAAGAACGAATCGAAAACGCAGAAATCTCAGAACGTAGTTCGATTTCCGGTGAAGGTAGATTTCAACGCGAAAGGTGTTCTCTCCGGTCTGATGCTGAGTGTGAACAAGAACCGAGTAGCGTCTGTGTCTCCGATCAAAGCTCTCGCTATGGAGCTGACGAAAGAGATGCCCGCGCATAAGAAGAAGAAGAAAGACGAGAGGTTACCGAAAACCTGGAACTACCTCGATTCCGGCTCGGATAGCAAACCCGGTTTATGGCCACCGGAGAACAAAGCCGATAAGCCTTCCTTGCACAATCCTTTGCTCAGGCAAGAACGGATGGGTTGTGGCTGGTTAGGAGCGATATTCGAGTGGGAAGGAGTGTTGATCGAAGACAATCCTGACCTCGAGAACCAGTCATGGCTGACTTTAGCTCAGGAAGAAGGGAAGTCTCCACCTCCGGCGTTTATCCTCAGACGCGTCGAAGGGATGAAGAACGAGCAAGCGATCTCCGAGGTCCTGTGTTGGTCGAGAGACCCTGGTCAAGTTAGGAGAATGGCGTCGAGGAAAGAAGAGATCTTTAAGGCTTTACATGGAGGTGTGTACAGACTCAGAGACGGGTCTCAGGAGTTTGTGAATGTCTTGATGAACAACAAGATCCCGATGGCGTTGGTGTCGACGCGTCCCAGGGAGACGCTAGAGAACGCGGTTGGATCGATAGGGATCAGGAAGTTCTTCAGTGTGATCGTTGCGTCGGAAGATGTCCACAGAGGTAAGCCGGATCCGGAGATGTTCGTTTACGCGGCGCAGCTTCTTGATTTCATACCGGAGCGTTGCATTGTGTTTGGGAACTCTAACCAGACGGTCGAGGCGGCTCATGACGGGAGGATGAAATGTGTGGCGGTGGCTAGTAAACACCCGATTTACGAGCTCGGCGCGGCTGATCTGGTGGTGAGGAGGCTTGACGAGTTGTCGGTTATTGATTTGAAGAAGCTTGCGGCTGTTGAATTGACGGAATTCGAACCGGAGGTGGAGATGGAAAGGGAAGATGATGAGGGGGAGCTGCCTTCTTCTGCTGTGGCGGTTGATGATTTCTTCTGATGGAAGTTATCTTCTCTGTAATCTTGTACAGTTTCTTGTGGATTTGGATCACTCCTCTTCGTTTACTTTCACATCCGCAAAATGTTATAGTTTCTGTGTATAATTGGAACAGGGTAAACAGTGAAAAAAATATATATAATTGTAAACTCACACATATACTTTTCGTTTTAAGCTTTTTAGAGTTTAATGTTGTATGAATGGCGCGAAAAAATGGGTTTACATTGTAGGAGGAAACAACTAGCTAGTGACAAAGACACTCAACAACTCACCTACTATGAGCTTTTATTTAACTAATAACTATGATTAGGCCTTTTTTGTTTTTTTTGAGAAAATAAGATTAGGTCTGCTATAGTCTGTGCGATAATTTGTCCTAAAGACCTAATCGTGTATAGACCTAAATTTATAATATCTCCTCTCCACAGCGTCTACAGCAATTTCGGCCGATCATGATCACCGGAGAAGTGGAACCAACGCAGAAAAAAAATCACTCCGCCACCATCATCGTTTTCTTCACTTCCATACGAAATCACAGAGATCATTCTTGCACGTGTCTCGAGATGGAATTATCCGTCGCTTTCTCTCGTCTCAAAGAGATTCCGCTCTCTCGTTTCTTCTACGCAAATCTGTAAGACTCGATCTCAAATCGGAGCCGAAGAAACATGCTTATATGTCTGCTTACGGTTTGACAATCAATCGAGCTGGTTTCGTCTTTGGACGAAACCTAATCAAACCCTAACCAAACAGAGAGGGAAGTGTAGGTTTCAAAAGGATCCAAGTGGAAACTCGGTTGTTCCGACACCTTTCTCTTCTTCCCATTCTCATCATACAACATGTCAGTCCACCTCCTTTCCGGTTGGTTCGGAAATCTACATAATTGGTGGACCCTGGGAAGAGCCGTCTTCCTCTGTTCAAATCTTTGATTGTCGAAGTCATACTTGGCGTAACGGCCCTAGCATGACCGTCGCTCGGGAAAAATGCGTGTGCGCGTTTCCACGATGAGAAAATATATATGATGGGAGGTTGCGATATTGACGAGTACACTGCCACTTGGATTGAGGTGTTTGATATGAAGTCTCAGTCTTGGACAGCCTTGCCGGGTCCATGCGCTGATGATGAATACGAATTACGCAATCTTTTACGTGATGAAGCTTGTAATAATTACAGTATATATGCTTTATGTGTTTGAAGGAAAGCTTTACGTAGAGGTACAAGAAAAGGAGTACACTTACCAGTTGAAAGATGGTACATGGAAACTTGTACGACAGCAATCGAGTTTCTTATTCACGTCCTTAGCGAGTTGGTGTGGCATAGAGAACTTTCACTGGAGATATAATGTGGCTCGACTCTAAGTCTGAGGATAGAGAATGGAGAGAGATCAAGGGTTTGGGAAGATTGCCTGAGCACCGTACAAGGGTTTTAAGAACCTGGGAGCGAGTTTCAAATTGAGAACATTGGTAAGAAACTTATAGTTATGTGGGATGATTCTGATATCAAACGGAAAAACAAAATTTGGTATGCGAAGATTTCTTTAGAATCAAGTTGCAATGGACGTGAGGTTTGGGGTAATGTTGAGTGTGTTGATGTGCTTACATTTCCTGGCGAATCATATGACACAAATGAAAGTGAATCCCTTTATTCAAATATACAGACAGTTCTCATTGAGATCTAAGAAGCAATGACACAAATGCAATAACCAAGACGTTTAATTACTCTGAGCTCCCCCTAAATGAATCCCATAGACAACCCAAATCAACATTACCTCCTGAAAGTACAATCCCAATGTTTTTGCAGTCTTTCCAACAAGGATTGCTCCGGAAACTGTTTGATAAAACCGCTGCTAAGCCAATGGCACCACTTGGTTCCACAGAAACCTTCAGTATCTCGTAGCACATCCTCATGGCTTCAACTATTTCCCCATCTTCCAAAACTACCACATCATCTACCAGATCTCTCACTACCGGCCTGACAGAAAAGAAAAATATATGCTTTCCGATGAAAAGATACAGTTGTGTAACATTATATGTTCTGTATGACTGTATCCAACTCAAAGACATGATTTTTATACAAATTACCATGTTAAATCTCCAAGAGAAGCTCTAAGACCATCCGCTATGGTATGGGTCACAGGTAAAGTGATGATTCTACCAGCGACCTTAGACTGAGCTGCATCATCAGCTCCTTTAGGTTCAGCGGCTATAATCCTGATGCTAGGCTTAATCGATTTAGCAGCAATAGCCACACCAGAGATCAAACCACCTCCGCTTATCGGCACAATTATAGCGTCCATATCTTGAACTTGCTCTAGCATTTCCAATGCAATTGTGCCCTGACCACTTGAAATAACAAAAATATGAGACAGTCATAACACAATTTAAGGCATTTTTTGTTATCAAGAAAGGCAGATACCTTATAATGCGTCCATCGTTATATGGGTGGATGAGAACAGAACCTGTTTCCTGCAAAACTTTTGAAGCTACTTCCTCTCTAGAAGACATTGTTGACTCGCTCCATATAACCTTACCACCATAACGTATCACATTATCAACTTTGCACTTTGGAGCACCTTTAGGTACAACGATAAACGCAGGGATCCCCTGAATCTTTGCAGCTAAAGACAACGCAGCAGCATGGTTTCCACTGGTAGAGAATCAAAATTCAACTACCATCAAGTTGAACAACAATAGCAGAGCATATCATCAAGATTTCAAGAACCAAAAAAAACCTGCTGTGTGTTACAACTCCTTTAGCTGCTTGTTCAGCGTCAAGCGACAAAACAGCATTGCAAGCCCCACGGAACTTGAAAGCTCCACTTGAATTCGCAAGTAAACAGGTAAAGAAAAGTTTATCAACAGTGAGTGAGGAAAATGAGACTGAGGATTGAGGAAGCATTAGTGAGTAAGGAGACTCACTCACCCTCTTTGAAAGCACTCACATTTGAAGAACAAGCTTTTTCCGGAGATTGAATTCAACGATTCAGAGGTTAGCACAGGAGTTTTGTGAATGTAAGGCTTAATACGCTCATGAGCTTCCTTAATGGAAGATATATCAGCAGCATATTTCTGTCTATTTGCTTCCATTTCTGAAAGGAAAAAACATTCAAAGGAACTGACTTTATTATCCCAAACATCAACTTCTTGCTTAATCAGAAAACACCATATCCACATTCATCCAAGACTGATTACTTCAAATTTGTTAACTTTAAGCTCAGTTTTACAATAAACCATAATCAATCAGAATACAACAATTGTGTTAAACACCCAAAAAAAATCTAAAAAATCGGAGCAAAATCAAGTACCTGGTTTTAACCTCTTTAGAATTGGGGAATTGTAGATTCGAGAGAGAGAAGAACATAGACGTTAAGAAAAAGAAAAAAAAAAAAAAACGTTAATAGTGACTGAAAAAGACAGCACGATGTTATGGAACTAAATAAAAGAAAGTTGCGCTGTTTCTTGTTCAGAAAAACGGCGTGCATTGTCTGTATATATAAGTACGTGTAGTTTTACGTTTTAGCTCATATGCTTAAGTAACGTTAACTTACGTATAATCCTAACAAGACCACTTTCTCTTGTCTTCATAACAAATAACAAAGACTTATAATTAAATAGATAAAACAAAGACTTGGTCTTCAACTGAAATCATGTTTCATCAGCCCAAACTTAAACAAACCGGACGTTAACAAAATCTCTAAGATCTTCAAGCAAAATCTTGGTGGTTTGAATGATGATCCCACGGATGATCCAAGAAATCGGTGGAATATTAAAAGGAAAAGAAGGCTTAAAGATCTCCTCCATTGTAACCTTCGATGCAATCCTTCCTTGTCCGCCGCTACATTTTCTGTATTCTTGTACATTCTTCGGCTCAATGTGTTTGCACAAGCGTTCTGAATCTATGTCTAGTGGCTCCACTTTCCAACTACCCTCCAACACTTTCATGTACATCATTTTCTCTTTCTTATATTTTGCCTAAGCAAAAATATCAAAACCACAAAGTAGTTCACCCTAAAAATGAACAAAAGTTATTGATTCTTGTGAAAGATATAGACAAGGTTTTTTACCTTAAGATTTTGATGGTTTTCATCGATGATTAGATGTATAGGGATAGTTCCAGACCAACCAAGGAGCTTCCATCTCAAAATTTTCTCCACCTTTGTGATCTGTCTCGGTCCATCCTTCTTCAAAACCTTTGTTGATTTGTTTTCCTTCATATGAAAAACAAAACTACACTCTCAATTTTTTTGGTGTAGTTTTTTTTTTTTTTTTTTAACACTTGTATTAAATATTAATCAAGAAGAACGAGTTTGGGAAAACCGATACCAATAGGTACCATACAAAGCAAGAGAACATCAAATGCTCGAACAAAAAAAAAAACAAATCCAAGTCATACTTAATAAATTTTTGGTGTAGTTAATACTTAGTACTCAAGTTCAATCATATCTATGAAAAAAAGAAAAGAGAAAAAAAACAAACAAACAAACCAGACGATGGCGATCAAAGTCATGGTCGTCGAATGAACGGAAGAAGTTAATGTCTCTTGGATTAGTGAGCATCTCATAGGCTCCTGTAGGATATAATCCCAATGTGAATTCTATGTTCATATGGCAAAGACCGTTTTTTGTTTTCACCTTCAAACATCAAAAATGTAAGAAATCTTTTAAGTTTCAACATCCTTTTTTTCTTAATTCTAGCAATTCCTATAAATAAAAGGCATAAAAATAGTCTACTAATATTTGGGATTTTTGTTTGCTGATTTGGTAGTTACCTTCACTTTAGCAGGAGCATCCTTCCATGGATGTTTTTTCTTTGCATTCGTCCAAACTTTTTCTTGCCTCTTCAACTCAGCTAAGTCAAAATATTTAGGATCTACCGCGTACAATGTCCTAGATTGTACATCCCCATGTTTCTTGGCCTCGGCCTACGACAATAAACAAAATCAGCGTAATTAATCTAATTTAGATAATTAACGGATAATTGTGTTTTATTTTATATTGTTATGCTGAATTGATATTACCTTCAACTCAGGGTCCTGATCAGGATCCTCATACCATGGTTCCTGATTATTTGTATCTGAATTAGATTTGACATTCCCAAGTCTCTTGGAGTCGGCCTAGAACAATAAAGCGAATCATCAAGGTCTAGTTTATATTATTAAGCGATATAGTAGTTTGTAATGATTTGACTGATGGAAAATGAAAACTGATCTTAAGAGGCTGTTGAATGTTCTGATTGATCCACCCACCAAATCCAGGAAATACACTCATTTTGCTCTGAAATCTTAGTTCACAAAACGATAATTAAAGCAAAAGAAAATTTGACGATCCAATCTTGTATATATTATTGTTAGAACCTTAGGTAAAAAGCCTTATTTCAGATTTCGACAAAATATTATGAAAAAGAAATAGATAAAAATAAAAATGATAGAGTGGTGTACGTTATGTTTTGCTTATCGTGAAACACAGAAGTGGACATGCAGCTCCATTCTCGTGAGTTCTTGACGTACAAGCGAGACCTACCTGAAGAAAGACGAGATTATATAAGTAGATAAATTCGAGAACGAAGCTTCCTCTCCACGGAATCGGAATCGGAATCGGAATCCATCTTAGACCGATTTGTAACTGAGAATATATATATATATATATGAGCCTGAACATGATAGTTTTTCCCCTCTCCGTTTGATTTACCGAGAAAACCTAATTAATCCTCGTCCTATCTTCCTGACAATTCAATTACTGTATTTGCTACTTAAAAATCGATCTGATATTACAATCCTTTAATCCACTTTATGCTCACAGGTTACGTTTAATTAGGATTTAGGAGTAAATTAGTTTCTTTAATCAATACTAAGTTTGATGATTAAATCATTCATTTCGACAAAATATAAAGACTCACTTCTAAGGCCTCAAAAAAAATAAAATAATAGCCGTTCTTTTTTACTATAAGAACCATCCAAAATCTTTCTAAAGAAAACCTGATCGAATACCCATAAAAAATTTGCATGCTGATTTTAGCTATTGTCATTACTGTATCACTTGAATTGAAGCTTTGTAGAATGCATGTTACTCTTTAAGTATTAAAATAATTTATTAAAATTCAGTTTCAGGAAGGTTCATGAGAGTTATTATTTTAGATAACACAGATATAATAATACAAAATCTCATAAACTTCGAACATCATTTCAACCCTCATTCTTCTTGCCATAATTCTATTTCTCTCGTCTCTATATCTTTGCTATAGTCACATTCATGACCTTTTCAAAGATTGAAATTTGAAACTGAGACAATCTTGTGACAAAGGCTGTAATCTGAAGGAAAAAAATAAAACATTTTTGCTTTGCGGTGAAATTCTATCATAGCTTTTTTAGTCCCAAGATTGGGATTTTTAGTCGACAGTAGTAATATTCGCGGAAACCTAGGTAGTACTATTGGCGGAATTTTAGATCTTAAAAGAGCTATGGGCTCAATTCATATAAGTCAAACAAACTCATGTGACAAAAGCGTTTTTTTAGGATCTTTACCTTAAATAATGGATCAAGTCAATTCTCAGTTTTAAATAGTAGAAGTAAATGTATATGTATGAATGCATGGACTCTGCATTTATATGGCTTTTCATCTTGATTTATGTTTTTTCCCTCAATTCATCTCACCCAACCAAGAGAAGAGGCCACAGAGTTGACCTTTTTAAACAAAAATTTATAAGGTTTTTTTTTTTTTTTTTTGTTCTTTTTACTTTTTTAGTTTCATGTTCAGCGAGGTACATCATATCATATTTATTACTCATGTCAATTATATGTTAAGGCAGACCATATCATATTAGTTTAAAACAGAAATTTGCATAATTGTGTAAGAAAATCGGTTTCTACAGTGAAAGTCGGTTTCTGATTTTCTTCTAGATGCAAAACATTTAAGAAAATCCCAAGAAACACTGTCCACCCTTACTTGAAATCTAAGCTTCCCATAAGAATTTAAAGTTTCTCCACAACCTGTACATACATGCATGCATATACTAATGAATGCATGTGCAAATAATATTATAATGTAGTATATAATTTGAGGACCCTTTTATCAAAGCTGAACTTGTGAGAGCTTGATTCTACTGTAAGTCTCCGTATTCATATCAATGTGATTCTTTAACAGAAAAACAATAGTTTTAAAGTTTTCATCCAATCCAACAAAACCAGATCGAAGATCATGATGATGAGCAATCTAAAACTCGGAGTAGACGTGATCGGAGCACACAATCTCTTCGCAAAAGACGGTCAAGGAACCTCAAACGCTTTCGTAGAGCTATACTTCGATGGTCAGAAGCACCGAACGACGATCAAAGATCGAGACCTAAACCCGGTTTGGAACGAGAGTTTCTTCTTCAACATCTCAGATCCATCTCGTCTCCACTATCTCACTCTTGAAGCACAAGCTTATAGCCACAACAGATATACTAATGGACGTTCCTTTCTTGGCAAGGTATCTCTCTCAGGTACCTCTTTTGTTCCTCATTCTGATGCTGTTGTTCTTCACTTTCCCATGGAGAAACGTGGGATCTTCTCTCGTGTGAGAGGTGAGCTTGGTTTGAAAGTTTACATAACCGACGAAGCTTCTTTAAAATCCTCTTCTGCTTCAAGTAATCATCCAGATAGCCTAGATCCGGCACTCCCAACAGGTATGTTTAACATCAGTTCTAATGTTTAACCTTCTCTTAGCTATTTGGAGTGAAATCTTGGTTCAATATTTTTGTTTTAGAGAATTCACAACCAAATGTTTTCGGTTCGGTTAGCAAAAATTCGTTTGTTTTGGATAAAATTAATTTAATATTTTCAATAAATAGTAAAAATTAACTAAGAGAAGGTCGCCGTCTGTGGGGATCGAACCCACGGCCACGGGATTAAAAGTCACGCGCTCTACCACTGAGCTAAGACGGCGTCGATTGGTATTCTTGGATTTGATATTGTTCTTGCATTTTCAGCAATGAATGTAGAACACAGATCAGACAAACGACATGTCTTTTACAACCTCCCACACAATGCTCAAGAACATCAACAACAACATCCGCAAGGACCTAATCATTCTTCTTCCTCCGCCGGTGGACCGGATCACCACAACGAGCACAATCACCATTACGTACCAAAGCATCAAGCAGACGAGATGAGACCTGAACCAGCACTGCCTTCAAAGCTAGTCCATGCGCATTCAATTGCTTCAGTTCAGCCTGCAGATTTTTCGCTTAAGGAAACAAGCCCGAATCTCGGTGGCGGAAGAGTCGTTGGTGGACGTGTTATCCACAAAGACAAAACCGCTACGAGTACTTATGATCTTGTCGAGAGAATGTATTTCCTCTATGTACGCGTCGTCAAAGCTCGTGAGCTTTCTACAACGGATATAACAGGAAGTGTTGATCCATTCGTAGAGGTAAAGTAACTAATTAATGTCTACAAAAAAAACATTTGTTCGAAAATCAAGAATTATTTTCCTTAAAACATTTTGTTTTGTAGGTAAAAATAGGGAACTACAAAGGAATCACAAGACATTTTGAGAAGAGACAGCATCCAGAATGGAACCAAGTGTTTGCATTCGCGAAAGAGCGAATGCAAGCCTCTGTGTTGGAAGTGGTTGTTAAGGACAAAGATCTTTTAAAGGACGATTATGTCGGGTTTGTTCGGTTTGACATTAACGATATTCCTCTTCGTGTGCCTCCGGACAGCCCTCTTGCTCCACAGTGGTATAGATTAGAGGACAAGAAAGGAGAGAAGATCAAAGGTGAGCTAATGCTCGCTGTTTGGATCGGTACACAAGCTGATGAAGCTTTCTCTGATGCTTGGCATTCTGATGCTGCAATGCCTGTTGATAGCAATGCAGCTATCTCAGCAGTTCTACGTTCAAAGGTATATACAATGACCTCAAAATGTGTTTTTTTTTTTGTTTTCCTGTTTACGTTATATTGTTTTTATTTTCTGTTGCTATGTTTTAGCATGTTAAGGGAAATACAATTGTTAAAATTTGTGTTTAAAATATATATAGATATTTTTTTTTTGTCAATAGGCTTGTGTTTAAATCATTTTACGCTCTGTTTTCTCTGTTTTTACCAGTTTCTTCCTCGTCAAGGCATAGACTTAAGTGCTAATCTTATTTTTTCTTCTTCCTCTTTGTGAATAAATTTGAAAATGCAACAATATAAATATCTATCTCCGCTGGTTTTATTGAATTTGAAGCAAATCTTAATTATTTGTGTAATTGTTTTGGTTATGTATAGGTCTATCATGCGCCTCGTCTATGGTACGTGCGTGTGAATGTGGTCGAAGCGCAAGACTTGGTTACGACCGACAAACATAGGTTCCCGGATGTTTATGTCAAAGCGCAGCTAGGAAACCAAGTCATGAAGACAAGACCATGCCAAGCTCGAACCCTTGGTGCTGTATGGAACGAAGACTTTTTGTTTGTTGTAGCAGAGCCGTTCGAAGACCACTTGGTTTTCACCGTCGAGGACCGTGTTGCTCCGGGAAAGGACGAGATACTTGGCCGTACTTACATTCCATTGAACACCGTAGAGAAGCGAGCTGATGACCATATGATACACTCTCGCTGGTAACGTTTCTAATTATTAGACAAGACTAAAAATATAAATAAGTGGTTTTGATTAATATGATTGTTGTTGAAATGTGTTTTGATAGGTATAATCTGGAGAGACCGGTTGTTGTAGATGTGGATCAGCTCAAGAGAGAAAAGTTCTCAATGAGGATTCATCTCCGTGTTTGTCTTGAAGGAGGATATCATGTTTTGGATGAGTCGACTCACTACAGCAGCGATCTTCGCCCATCCGCGAGACCACTCTGGAGACAACCGATCGGAGTTCTCGAGCTTGGGATCTTGAACGCTGTTGGACTCCACCCGATGAAATCAAGAGAAGGAAGAGGAACTTCTGATACGTTCTGTGTTGCTAAATACGGCCAAAAATGGGTTAGAACGAGGACAATGGTAGATAACTTGTGTCCCAAGTATAACGAGCAGTATACATGGGAAGTATTCGATCCGGCGACGGTTTTAACCGTTGGTGTCTTCGATAACGGACAGCTAGGGGAAAAAGGAAACAGAGATGTGAAGATTGGGAAAATCCGTATTAGGTTGTCTACTTTAGAGACCGGACGGATCTACACACATTCTTATCCGCTGCTTGTTCTTCACCCTACTGGCGTGAAGAAAATGGGCGAGCTGCATATGGCCGTGAGGTTCACATGCATCTCGTTCGCAAACATGCTTTATCAGTACTCAAAACCGCTTTTGCCGAAAATGCATTACGTAAGGCCGTTTTCGGTTATGCAGCAGGACATGCTCCGACACCAAGCGGTCAATATAGTGGCTGCACGGCTAGGCAGAGCAGAGCCTCCACTAAGGAAGGAGATCATTGAGTTTATGTCGGACACGGATTCGCATCTGTGGAGCATGCGTAAGAGCAAAGCCAATTTCTTCCGGATGATGAATGTTTTCTCCGGCGCTATCGCGGTTGGGAAATGGTTCTCCGATATCTGCTCGTGGCGAAACCCGATCACGACCGTTCTTGTTCATGTTCTGTTTCTGATGCTTGTTTGTCTCCCGGAGTTGATCCTCCCGACGATGTTTCTCTACATGTTTCTAATCGGACTCTGGAACTACCGGTTTAGACCGCGTTATCCACCGCACATGAATACGAAAATCTCTCAAGCAGAAGCGGTTCACCCAGACGAGCTTGACGAAGAGTTTGACACATTCCCAACCACTAGAAACCCTGACATGGTGCGGTTAAGGTATGACCGGCTTAGAAGCGTTGCCGGGAGGATTCAGACCGTGATTGGAGACCTTGCAACGCAAGGAGAGCGCTTTCAAGCGCTTTTAAGTTGGAGAGATCCTCGCGCAACGGCCATATTTGTTATATTCTGCTTTCTTGCGGCCATAGTTTTCTTCATAACTCCGATTCAGATTGTTGTGGCGTTGGCAGGTTTCTTCATGATGAGGCATCCGAGGTTCCGACACCGGCTTCCTTCTGTTCCGGTTAACTTCTTCCGCCGGTTACCCGCTCGAACGGACAGTATGCTTTAAGCCTCTTAAAATGGTTGGATGTATTTTATGTTACTGTCGGATGATAATTTTGATTAAATTGTGTTAAAGTATACGAAAAGTAATATGAACTTCTACTTCTTCTAGTTAGATTTACAACACCGTAGAAAACCACGAATTTTTTTGTTTTTAAAATCATTTTTCTACAAAACCCTAATTCCTTTTTTTATTTTAATCCAAATATAGTTGAAGCCTTGAAGGAATCAATATTATGATATTATCACTTATGGAAATGTAACATAACTTGTTTTTTTGGTTTGATCATATAGCCGTTTTTCTGTGTCCATGGTATTCAAAATCGTGATTCTTTTCCCACATTCATAGCTATGAATGAGAAAGAGCATCGATTGGTCCAAGGTTCCCAATTTGTTAGAAGGCAAAAATCGTCGAACGTTTGTCCTCTTGTGTTTATAAAGGTTGAGAATTTTGTTAATTCCTGTGAACTTCTAGATTCCACAAGCACAAGAGAGAGCTCGAAATTGTGAAACATATATTTTTACAAGAAAAAAAAAAAAAAAGATATTCATGATAAATATGCAAAATTTAGGCCCAATTTGGACAATAAAATATTCCCAAAGGCCTTTTAAAAAGATCCGAAAAATCGTTAGCGTTCACACATTACGCCGCTTAATAAACGCATCCGATGACGTAAGCACACCGAGAGACCCGACGAAGTCTCCAACGTGGCCTTCTTCAGAAGCGCACACGTGTCTTTCCCAGTCTCCAACCACTGAACACGGAGAAAGAAGCTGAAGTAACAAAATTCTGATTTTTTTGACTCTCTCTAAAATAAATATCTAACTAATGTGTGAAAAACGAATCTGTTAGCAAATGTTGAGATCCTCGTTTCGGCTTCTCTATATAAGAACAAATCACCTGGTTCGATTATCATCACCATCATCATCGCTTTCTCTGTTTCCATCCAAATTCGATTCTGCGAAACCACGTTTCAATCCTCACCGGATTCGTTCTCTTCCATTATCCACAACGGGCGCTAAACTTTCTAGGTCGGAACCTTCGATGGCTGCTACTTCCGAGCCCAAATCCATCTACGATTTCACCGTCAAGGTTCGATTTCCTGTCCGATTGTTGGAACGTTTTTGTTCTTCTATAGATTTGAAGGTTGTGATTTGGTTAGGTCTGATTTCCCTGAATCCGGTTTTGTATTCGGAAAATTATGTTTTGATGCTGGGATTTGAGAATCCGATTGAGCCAGAATTTTGAAAAGCGTTTATTCGGTTTGTGATTTTGCAGGATGCGAAGGGAAATGATGTTGATCTAAGCACTTACAAGGGGAAGGTTCTCTTGATCGTGAACGTTGCTTCTCAGTGGTAATTTTCAATTTTTTTTTTTTTTTTTTTTGTATCACACTTACCATATTTGAAATTTCCGAAGGCATTGGTTTGAATTGTATTTGTTTGTTGTTTTTTCGTGTAGTGGCTTGACCAATTCGAATTACACTGAGCTTGCGCAGCTGTATTCGAAGTACAAAGATCATGGTATGATTTGTGTTCCAGATGTTAATTTGTTTCGATTTCACAGTAGAATTGATCAGTGAACCACATAGATGATGACTGTTGTGTTTTTTTTGTTAATGTGTCACAAAATTTTCAGGATTTGAGATCCTTGCGTTCCCGTGTAACCAGTTTGGGAGTCAAGAACCTGGTACCAATGAAGAGATTCTTGAGTTTGCTTGTACCCGTTTCAAGGCTGAGTACCCGATCTTCGACAAGGTAACAACAGCTTTTCTTGTTCTTTGGCTAATTTTAGTGGTCCATTTCAAGAAGTTGGTTAGTCTTCCAAATTCGGTTTTATTTCAAGAAGTCGACTCTTTCTTGTTCTTGGCTAATTTAGTGGTCTATTATTTTCATGTTCTTCTTTTTTCGCTTGTTAGTTCTCTTCCTGGACTTGGTTTATGGTTTTGCAAACTATGTAATGCTAGGTTGATGTGAATGGTGACAAAGCTGCTCCAATCTACAAGTTTCTGAAATCAAGCAAAGGAGGGCTTTTTGGAGACGGAATCAAGTGGAACTTCGCCAAG
Source organism: Noccaea bulbosa (assembly GCA_900406535.1). Lineage (NCBI taxonomy): Eukaryota > Viridiplantae > Streptophyta > Magnoliopsida > Brassicales > Brassicaceae > Noccaea > Noccaea bulbosa. The sequence continues at coordinate 18,880 of OVBJ01000477.1, read as the reverse complement.
TTCTTGATTGACAAAGATGGGAATGTCGTCGACCGTTACGCGCCAACTACTTCTCCTCTTAGCATTGAGGTAAATGTCTCGCACACAATCGATACTTTTAGGTTTTGATTTTGGAGACCCAAAAGTTTCTTCTGATTGTTGTTTCTTGTTAATTGGCGATTGCAGAAGGACCTGAAGAAACTGTTGGGAGTCACTGCTTAAGCCAACTGAGAGGCGTTAATAGTCAAAATAAATGCTCACAGTATTGTGTTGTTACCAATACTGTAATATAAGCTGTGTCTTGAGTTGTTGAGTGTATCTGGGATTCGTTGTTTCCTACTACTTAAACCCTGTTTTTAGTATCATATATGTAATATCATAGATCTAAATATCAGAATTCTGCAAATTCTAAGAGTCGTGGCTAGAAAACTAGAGACGAAAATGCTATGGAATGTTACAAAACCGAAAGTAAATCAATTGTAATAGAGTAAATGGTAAACTTAACTCGAGGAAATTAAGTAAAAGATTAAAAGGAAGTGAGGAACAAGGTATGATTCCTACAATCTCTGTTTGAAGTTTGTTTCAATGTTTGAATGCAAATTAAAATAAACTCTCACAAAAATATTGATATATTTTATATAAAAAATATTGATATATTTTATATAAAAAATATTGATATATGTTAATGTAACCTCATTCTTTTCTTTCTAATTAGATTTCACCCTTAAAAATATAAAAACTTATTTATTAAAAATATAAATGGTTGAAACTAAACAGTTAAAGAATTTAAAAAACTCATTTATTAAAACTATAAAAATCTAGATGTCTTAAATGGAAATCCATAGAGATTGAAAAATCCAAATAAAATAAATATTTCTACAAAGTGAAAAAAATAATGTAGTAATCTATTGATTTATTTTATTCTATTAAAAAATTTCTCTTTACAGCAAAAATATATCTAACCTTGCGGTTGAAGGAACTCGAGCCTATATCATATATGGTTTCTCACTAAAAGACCTATTAACTCTTTAGAAGTAAATTCGTCCCTAAGAATCAGAAGGAACTTGCTGTCGGGAGAATCTGCAAATGTAAGAAATTTACCATAAAAGACTACCCTTTTTGTCTTCTTGGGATATAAAAAGAAGAAGTTGAAGTTTTGAGATTGACCAAATAAATTGGTGATCAAGTTATGCCTGGAAGGTGTTACAAATTGCGCAAGAGAGTTATCCATCGGTTGTAAATGTTGAGATGATGTGTTTGTTATCAGGATGATTAGACTAAGTATTGAATCCCATTAAATTGTTTCTCATTCAAAAAAAAAAAAAATTCTTGTAGTAGCGATACGAGGAAATTCACATGGAAACTCTAGTTTATCCCAAAAAAAAAAAAAAAAATGAAAGCACTTATTTTTCTCAATTGTTTTCGTCCTGTATTTCTCTTGTTCAAGATCTTAAGTGATTTCAAGAATTTATCATTCTAAAATGTTTTCAACCTTTTTTTCTTCTCATTTGGTTGTATATATGTAGTTGAAACATACGTGATGGATAAGGCAGACAGCTCAAGACAAGTTTCTCAATGGGCAACTCTGGACAGAGACATACTTGACATTATCTTCCATAAGCTCGATGTAAGGGACCTTACCATGGGAGCTTCACGCGTCTGCATCTCTTGGTTCCTTGCCTCTCACAACAAAACTCTCTGGAACACTGTAGACCTCGCCAAGCTCAAACAAGTAGAAGAAGGACTAAGCCTTGGGAACATTCTGAACAAGATCATCAAGTTGTTTGACATTAATGAAGCACACAGAAATCTCAGGTATATCACCAAGTTGAGCTGCGGTGCCCCGAAGAATTTGTTCTTTAACTTAGATGCCTATATACAAGAGGAAGATCTCATGCTCGCTGCTGAGAGGTAAATCTCATATCTACAAACTGAATCGTAAAACCAGATTTGTGTGTGGCTCTCATATACTTCTTTTGTTTCTTAACTAGGATGCCAAACATCGAGAAACTTGTTTTACCGCGCTGGTGCTTTCAAACCAAGAATTCATTCCAGTTTGCGTTTAGTCGATGGAAAAATCTTAAAACACTGATCATCGCTCATGACAATCTCACCGGAAAACTTGTGTTTCAAGAAGTTGGCAAGAACTGTAGTAACCTCACCAACTTGAAATATTTTGGTGATTTGAGGAAAAAAACTGCTACACAAATCGTGCGTAGCCTCAAGAAAATCAAGAGGTTGAGTTTGCAATGCTCTTTTGTCAGCAACGATGGAGTTTTATCGCTAATCACGGGCCTTCAAAAACTTGCGATCATTAATCTTTCACATTGCAAAGAGGCGGATTGGGATCATGGTACTGCAAATGCTCATACGCTAACTATTGGCAATCTTAAACAAGCCGCCACTCAGAAGCATGTCATAATTTTAGAATGTTCAGGAAACAGTTGCAGGGTCTGCAAAGCTCGGCCATATTCGTGTATGTTCTGGTCGTATGGCTCTAAGAATCTGCGAGATGATGAGATAAAACAACTTCAGTTCTGAAATCTTGAAAATCTTTTTCCTAACATATGTGGATCTTATTACGCAAGCGAATGATATAATTCATCAATAATAATAATAATAACTACTTTCTTTACACTCGATTTAAAGTTGCACTAAGCTTGGAACATATGAAGAGCACACAAGTGGGAAACAATGTTTCCCAACAACATATCCAGATTCGTCAGGTGTCCCGAGATTCGGGGCTTCTCCCATATTCACAGACACGAAGCATCCATCTTGTCTAATGATGTGAGCTGTTTGGCAGCGACAGGTCTGGTTCCCTTTAGGTTCGTCTATGTCGAAAATTACAGCAACTTTGTCCTCCTCGTCAATGAAAAAGCTTCCACCATAGATGTCAACCTCGACACCACTGTTCAACAATTCCAAAAACGTGCTCCATGACACCACACTGGGATCAATCTTATCCGTAACACAAATCTTTAAAACATGATCACGTGTATCCAAACTTTGATATAACACAGCGAGCTTCTCATCTCCCACACAAGATAGAGATACGTAATGTTTATCACAAGGCAGAGGGAGACGCGGTCCAAATTCCTCTCTTGTAAAATCAAAACATAGCAAATACTCCTCTACCTTCTCTTCTCCTCTCTCTTGAACTAAAAAATAAGTATTCCCTTGGTTGATGGAACCATATATCCCAGTCGACGGTGACATGGAAAACATCCCATGAATTAGAGCTAAAATCGTAGATTTCGTACCCCATAATCCTAGAATAGTCAAAGAAGAAAATTCTCAGGATTATGTGGTTACGGTTGCTGTCATATCCGAGAGCATACACGTCAAAACTCTCGAATTTTACTCTTGGTTTGATCCACTTTAATTGATTCATATAAGGGTTCCATACCACAAGCCCTTTGTTGTCTTTGATGACGCATAGCAATAAGCCATCGCAGTGGGTGACTTGAGATATCTCTACATGATCAACTAGACTTGCTCGGTTTATAACTAGTTTGACAGACTCCTCGTTGTTCCGGATTGCATGGAGATCGAAATTCAAGGAACAAACCTTGTAATCCATCATCATGAACCCTAGAAGCTGCTTTGTTGCTCCTGCTGCTTTACCAATAATCTGAGTTTTGGATAAAGCCTCCCACTCTTTGCAAGTAGATCGCACTGCTCTCAGAGATGTTATCGGAACCCTAGGGAGAATCTCCTCCTCCATCAATTCCATTGGAAGATCGAACTCTGTCGTCATTCTTTCAAGCTTCAACAAACGTTTACAATAGAAGAAATCAGGTATGACGTTAAATTTTATATATATAGACGCGCAAGACGCTCTTTCCTATTTTTCTTTTTTTCCTTTTCTTATGTGGTTTACTTGAAGCTTTAGTAAATCTTTTACAATTAAGTATTATGATCCCAAGTTGTATAAAAGTCACTACAACTTCCAGCTTAGCGAAGCTCAGTTACTATTAAGTCACACTCCCACTTTGAAACCTATGATCATAAGCTGTAGTGTTAAGCAATACCTCAGCAACAAGTTCAATACTTTTGAAACCTATGATCTGGTGTGAGTAGAGAGGCACGAGCCAGGAAACGAGAAGGTCCACATGGAGCTAATACCAATTAGTGTTCAATTTAACAGCATCAATGAGAAACCAGAAGCAGTGACCAATTCTCTAGGAGTTAGGAAACACAAACCTCAGTTCCTGCAACAGATTCCACGATGTTAAAGGTCGCAAACACCCATCAATAAGCACCAAATCACTAGCCAAAACAATAATGTGAAAAATATCTGTTCAACGAACATAAATTTAATTTAATTTTATTATTATCAATATGACTCCTTGGAACTGTTTTTTCACAACACGATGACAAAGACAAACTATTAGCTCTTCTCCCACAAACCAGTCATGGGAGAAGAGAGAACGCAAAACCACCACATTGGCGTGACAAGTAACTTCCCATAGACATTTGTTTCTGAAACAATCGGCGCAGAATCTTCCGTCCCCAAATGTCATAGGCTCATTGCATTTACAGTTAACGCAAACACTCTCCTGACTACTAAAACTACCAGCTACTAGTACTAGTGCACTTTCCTCTATCTTGCTCATAGCAATGAGGAATTACAAGCCATGTTGAATTCGGAAGCAGCTGAGATGAAAAGACGGAAGATTTAGATTAGGAATTAGAAAACAGAAGAAGCAGATAACACTGTCAACATCCAAATTCATGGAAGAAGAACCATTTTTCCGCCATTAACGAGCTTAATCAAGAGATTGCTACTCTAAGGTAAAATCACTATGTAGTCTTCTTCTGTTGTAAATTCCTAACTCTTGGCTATAAACTGGCGTCGAAAGAGAGATGTGTGTGTAGATTCAAAATCGAAACATAAGAAGATGAATCGATAATTCTGGTTCGAGTAAAATTAATGGATTACCAGTTTGAGAGAGTCGTCGAGATATATGCTTCAACAGTCCTGATGGATTTGTTGGATTCGAAGACGGTGAACGAAGTGCCTTAATGTTCGCCGGAGAAGCCACGAACAGCGACGGATTTGTCAGATCGCCGGAGGCTCCTCAGAATCGCCTCTGTGAGAAATGAATTTTTTTTTTCTCTTTGTCTGTGCGCGTGAGAACGAGGAAGAACACGGTGTCGACACGTGGAGGTAATGGTCAAACCGCAAAAATCAGCATTGTTCACAGTTTCCAGTTCTCTTGTTTCAGAGTAAACTCTAAAGTAGCTTTTGTCCAATTGTAATCCGCCATTCCTAGAAGCAGGTTAGTCATCAACTGAGTTTTCCTCAAAATCAAAATCTCTAGCTCAAATGTTAATGAGTTTCTCAGTGGTTTCTTGGATAGTTTGTTAATTAAGGCCAAGAAGAATGAGAACAACTGGGTCAGATTCCAATCACAACCACACCGTAACGATGGTTCGGCGAAGAACAAGAATATTATGGGCCACGTTCGGAGATGAAAGAAACAAAAATAGAATCTCTGGTACTAGACTACTAGTTCGAGGGAAATGACTTTTGTTCATTTTCTTTTAAACAACTTTTTTTGGTCTCTTATATATATTGATCAACTAATCTTTGAAGAGTTGATGGGAGAAAGATGTTCAAAATTGTCTTCACATAATTGGATTTTTTCCCCCTTTGTGCACTGCATTTTGGTAAAGTGATACAATTATGATACTAGACTTCGTTATTAGTTATTAGTTATTACAGTCTACATTTTCAAGTTTGGTTTAAACATGATTTATACAGGTTTAGTTTCGAGGCTTGCTGGTAATCAGCAGAAGAAAAACCAAAGTGAAGAAGAGTGGAGGTAACACAGCTTTAGAAAATGGGCTTTACTCATTCTAGAATAGTTTTCAGATGGAAACCCAATGGGCTCTTGACGCATTCTAGGATTCTTTAACACATGGTTGAGACAGGTTGACAACTTGGTCACTCATTAGGTTCCGATTTTCAGAATAAAGACATTTTATGCCCACAAATTTAGAAATAAGTGCAGTTAATGCTACTCTAGAGACTAATTATGCTTTCTAGCTTAAGTTTCCTTTTGAAGGAATTGGTAGTTAGTGTGAATGAATTATTGCCAAACAGCTCATGGGCGCACAATCATTCGCTCCATCTTCAAGCATTGTAAACGAAAGACTGAAAATGTTTTTGATGATCCTGATACTGTTTTTCATCTTACAGACAGCTTGTGCAAGTTCTTGGCAGACATTGAGTGGTTAGAGACAGAGTTTTTTTTTCACTTTATCTAATCATTGATTTGTAAGATGTTTTTACACTTTCTTGATGTGTTTTTTTCTTTGGCAGGGAATCCTCCGGTTGTCATAGCTAGAGGTGGGTTCTCTGGTATGTTTCCAGATTCCAGTGATCGAGCGTATAAGTTGGCAAAACTGACAACTTCACCAGACACAACTCTCTGGTGTGATCTTCAATTAACAAATGATGGTGTCGGAATCAGCTTCCCAAGTCTGAATCTTGACAACGGTTCTACTGTTAAGGATGTTTACCCAAACAAGAAAGAATGGTTTTCTGTTGATTTCACATGGGAGAAGCTCTCTTCTGATGTGAGATGTAAGTGGTTTTAAGTATTTTTTTTTTTAAAATTTTTTTTTTTTTTTTTTTTTTTTTTTGGTGAATAACAAACTCTGTTAATGTTAGTAACTCTATTTTTTCCTTCCAACAGTGGTCCGGAATGTTAAGTCAAGATCTTTTTTTTTCGATGATGACGATCGGATATTGACTATTGAAGATGTGGCAAAACTAGGAGCTTCAGGCCTGTGGTTAAACATTCAGGTATAATGTAAACAAAATTTTACTTTTCAACGTCTTGTGCATAAGATCACAGCTAATCTTCTTCTCCCTCTTCTCGTTTACTACACTTGTAGGACAGTGTTTTCTACGCGCAGCACAATTTGAGTATGAGAAATTCTGTTGTCTCTCTATCAAGACGCGTGAAAGTCAACTTCATATCTTCTCCAGAGATGAGTTTCCTGAAGAGCATGAAGAAAAGTGTGACCAAGCCAAGTGTGACAAAGCTCATATTTAGGTTTCTTAATCAAGACCAGATAGATCCTTTCACCAACCAATCTTACGGCTCTCTTGCCAAGAATCTGAGCTACATAAAAACGTTTTCTTCTGGAATTCTCGTTCCAAAATCTTACATATGGCCCGTAGGTTCAGATCTTTACCTGCAACCACATACCTCTCTTGTCACAGATGCTCATAAAGAAGGCTTACAAGTTTTCGCTTCGGATTTTGCCAATGATTTCGTATTTGCGTATAACTACAGCTATGATCCAACAAATGAGTATCTATCTTTCACTGACAATGGAAACTTCTCCGTTGATGGTTTCTTATCAGACTTTCCGGTAACTCCATATCGAGCCATCAGTAAGTAAAAAAGAAAAGAAAAAGAAAACCCTCTTTTTTCCCGTTTCTTACTCTATAGGTTAAGAAATCAAGATTCTTGTTTGCTTTCCACAGATTGCTTCTCTCATGTGGACAACAAAAAAGCTAAGGAGCAAGGTACTGCACATGCAGAGTAGTATATACATTGTTTAAATTGCAGTGACCTGACCCACTTTTGATCTTGCAGCTACGGTCATGGCTATTATTTCCAAGGATGGAGCAAGTGGAGATTTCCCAGGATGTACTGACTTGGCATATGAGAAAGCTGTGAGAGACGGGGTTGACATTCTTGATTGCAATGTCCAGATGTCCAAGGACAAGATTCCCTTTTGCTTGAGCTCCATGGATCTTTTGAACTGCTCTAATGTCCTTGAATCAAGCTTCAGAAACCTGTCTTCAGAGATTCACCAAAAAACTGGAGTCTACGCATTCAGCCTGACCATGTCTCAGATACAGACCTTGGAGCGTAAGAACCCAACTACAAACTAAAATCAAGATTTCAATTTTTTTTTTTTCTTTTGTTCTGAAGTGAGCATTGTTTCCCCTTCATTGCAGCCGCTAATTCGAATCCGTTTGTGGAGTATAATTTATTCAGAAACCCAAGAAACAGAAACCTTGGAAAGTTTCTTACATTGTCCGAGTTCTTGAATCTTCCAAACCGTTACACCTCTCTCTCAGGCCTCTTGATAAAAGTGGAGGTGAGAGTTATATATATGTTGCAAATCTTGGTAACGAATATAATGGTTCTTTTTCTTGATAATTAGCATTCTGTGTTTTCCTTAGAACGCAACGTATTTAGCAGAGCATCAAGGAATCAGCGTAGTTGACGCTGTACTAGATGAACTGAAGAAAGCTACTACTCAAGATAACCAGACAAGTGCAAGAAGAGTACTGATCCAGTCTACTGATAAGTCTGTGTTGATGAAGTTCAAGGAGGAGAACAAAATGAACCTTGACCAGCTGGTCTATAGCGTCGGTGAGAAAGACATCGGTGATGTAGCAGACTCCGCAGTCAGAGACATCAAGAGCTTCGCAGGATCGATTGTCATCAGTAAGAATTCGGTCTTTCCCCACGACAGAGGATTTGCCAAGCGTGAGACAAACGTGGTTAAAAGGCTAAAGTCAAGCGGGCTTCGTGTTTACGTGGAGACATTTAGCAACGAGTTTGTTAGTCAACCCTATGACTTTTTATCGGATCCAACGGTGGAGATAGACTCCTTTGTCCGAGGTATTGAGATTGATGGCATCATCACTGACTTCCCAGCGACCACTGCAAGATACATAAGTAAAAGTCTTTCTCCTTTTTTCTTGCTTCCTTAACCATTTTTCTTGACCTAGTCTGAGATAATATTATATATTTGACAACTGTAGAGAACCAATGCTACAAAAAATTGGATCCGATTAGAGCCGGTGAGCTGATACCTGTCGCGAATCCAGCGCTTCTTCCACCGGCTGAAGCTCCATATCATTCACTAGTTGAGTCAGATGTCACGGAACCACCATTGCCGGACGTGACAAGTCAGCCTCCATCATTGCCTCCTACTTCTACGCCACCAAAAGCAGAGGCAAAAGCAATACAAGTTTCCTTTCCGGTGGTTATAACCATGGCGGTTTTTTTGTTCTTCTTTATCTGGGTTTAGTGCAAGGGCTTGTAACTGACTTCAGTATAATCTGCCAGTAAAAATCTATGAAGATTACTATTCCATTCTTCTTTTAAGATTTCTAGAAGATGATCTAAAACTTCAACTTTAGAACAGGGAACATGGAAATGGAACAACATATCTATAAATTAATCCCCATAAAAAAAAAAAAAAAAAAACAAATGAATGCCATACTTTGTAGACCTTGGATCTATGCCATTAAAGCTGTACCCTCAACTTATCATCAGTGCATTGAAAATGAATTGCTTCTTCTGTTGTATGTCCGAGAGACGATCATCATCTAGACAAGGCATCAAAGACTGCATTGATGCAAAGAACAATCTAACTACATTTAACAACATCTCTTTGATTATGAATGATTCTTTCGTTTATTACATATTTAGGTTGTTGCGGTTAAGCAGCTAGACAGGAATGGCTACCAAGGGAACATAGAGTTCCTTGTGGAAGTCATGATGTTGAGTCTCTTGCATCATGAAAACCTAGTAAATTTGGTCGGTTATTGCACAGACGGCGATCAATGGATTCTTGTCTATGAATATATGCAAAATGGCTCTTTAAAATATGATCTTCTCGGTACATATATACATTTAATAAACATTATACAAAACACCATAAACTACATAGTTTTCTTCAGAATTGGCTCGGAACAAGAAGAGGCCGTTGGATTGGGACACAAGGATGAAAGTTTCAACATGAGCAGCGAGAGGGCTTGAGTATCTACACGAAAAAGCTGATCCTCCTGTAATCTACAGAGATTTCAAGGCCTCGAATATATTGCTTGACGAAGAATTCAACCCAAGAAAAAAGGAGGAAAACAGAGCAAGCGTAATTAATGAGCTCAGCTATATAACCACAAAAAAAAAAAAAAACTTAAACGTATATTTTATTTTTTTACACCAGTTATAAAAGTATATATTATCTCAATTTGTGCGTGCTAGTCTTCCAAATTCAATCTTATTTACCATATTGGGCTGTAATTCCTCCTTTGATTTGAAACAAGACTGTCCCATTTTCACCAAACAACTTATCAGTTTCAGTTTCAGTTTCCTAGTTTTTGCATTGCGTTTAGTAAACACACGAGATGAGATAATACTTGGCGGCTAAAATTTATAGTCTTAGACTATATGAAAGGCTTGATGATGAACGATGACAAATGTTTGGAGATTGTTTCAGCGACTGAATGCAAATTATAATGAAATCTCACATAAATATTGATATTTTAAGTTATCCGAATTCTTTTCTTTCTAATTAGTAATAATCAAGAAATGTTTGATGTCAGAAAAAAAATAATAATAATAAAGAAATGTTTACACAGCCGCTTAGGCGTAAAAGTTGTTTTAATATAATGCAAATTCCTACTTGTCACCAAGAAATTTTAATATGCAGATTTCACCCTAAAAAGGTTAAAAGAATAAAATAAAATCAATGAGATATGCCTTCAAGTTTCTCTACTTGTCACCAAGAAACCAGATTAATAGATTATATAGAAGAAATAAAAAGAAAAAAAAAAAAAAAAAACACAATGTACACCTATCTAATATAGTACTATTGTTTCAACTTTCAACTTTTCAGCTCCAAATGTATCATCATATACATGAGTTTTGCTTCAAACACATGAGTGAACATTCCGGACAAATCACACTAAGCTTTCGCCACTGAAACCTTAGAAAATATCTATGAGTAGAACAATTTCTCAAAATTGTTTATATTTTTTTGATAAAGTCAAAATTGTTTATAATTGTGTTGATTTACCAGAATTAAAATCAGAAAATATATGAAATTTGATTTAAACGTAAGTTCAATTCTGCTCATCCAAATCCCATCTGTTTACGTGTTGAATCAGCTACGGGACTCTCTAGAAACTTTGTAAGATATCGTTTTTGACTCGTGATGAAACATGCACACAAATACGTCGTCATGAAAAATGTAACATTCTCATTTGTAATAAATAAAGAGAGGTTTAAGAGAACTGATTTGGCTATTTATGTCAACAAAGTGTACTTATCTTTTTGATCAAAGACCTATAAATAATGTCAGAGTTAAGCTTGTTTAGGCTGTAATAGTAGAAGAATGTGTAACTTTCTGGGAAGTAATATGCGGAACCGTGTAAATGAGGTCAAAACAGGGGAAAAAATAGGGTGTTGATTGCAGGAATAGTAAATAAATCGGTAGAACTTATCAAAAATAACAAACTGACTGTCAAACAGAGATGGAGTCCATGGGTGGAGAGAGGGCATAGATAACTCACCGAGATAGACGGTCAGAGCGTTATAAAGAGAAAGGCTATAGAAGCTATTAGTTGGACACATGACTTTCTAGTGACGACGTGTTGTGTGGGGGATTGCGGATTGCCTACCATCTAATAAATAAATGGAAATCTATAGAAATTCAAAATTCCAAATTAAATAAATATTTCTTAAAATTTAAAGGGAAAAGTTAATGTAGTAAACCTTTTTATTTATGTTATTTAATAAATATTTTTTCTATTTACAGCAAAAAAAAAATAAAAAAATATATATATATACTTGCGGTCGAAGGAACTGGAGCTTATATCATATACATGGCTTCCGACTAAATACCTAATAGCCCTGAAAATCAAAAGGAACTTGCTGTCTGGAGAATCCATAATATACACTTTTTGTTTTTTTTGGTCTCCTTGAAATAAAAATGAAGAAGTTGACGTCTTGGGACAGCAAAAAGAAATTTGTGGATCATGTTATGCCTAGAAGGTGTTACAGATTGCTCAAGAGAGCTATCAATCTGTTGTAAATTTTTTGACATTAGTGTCAGTTATCAAGCTTATTAGACTAAGTATTGAATCCGATTATAAATTGCTTTCATTCAAAATCAAAATTTTCTTATAGTAGCGATGGGAGGGAATTTCACATGGAAACTCTAAACGAAATAACTCTTTAAAAAAAAAAATTTGTTTTCTTCCTCTTTTTCTCTTGTTCAATATCTTATGTGAATTCATGAATTTATCTGTCTAAAATGATTTCAACCTTTTTTCTCATTTGGTTGCTTATATATGTAGTTGAAACGTGATGGTTAAGGCAGCCAGCTCAAGACATGTTTCAAAATGGGCAAACCTACACAGAGACATACTTGCCATGATATTCCATAAGCTCCGTGTTAGGGACATTGCCATGGGAGCTTCACGCGTCTGCATCTCTTGGTTTCTTGCTTCTCACAACAAAACTCTCTGGAAAACCGTAGACCTCGCCAAGGTCCAACAAGCAGAAGAAGGCATAAGCCTCAAGATAATTATGAAAAAGATCATCAAGTTGTTTGACATTAATGAAACACGAACAAATCTTAGGTATATCACCAAGTTGAGCCAGGGTGCCCCGAAGAATTTGTTCTTCAACTTGGATGCATATATACAAGAGGATGATCTCATGTTCGTTGCTGAGAGGTAAATAACATCTTTACAAACTGAATCATAAAAACAGATTGGTGTGTGTGTCTCATACTTTCTTTTGTTTCCATAGGATGCCAAACATAGAGAAACTTGTTTTACCGCGCTGGTGCTTTCAAAGCAAGAAGTCATACCAGTTTGCGTTTAGTCAATGGAAGAATCTTAAAACGCTGATCATCGCTCATGAAAATCTCACCGGAAATTTTGTGTTTCAAGAAGTTGGAAAGAACTGCAATAACCTCACCAACTTAAAATATTATGGTGATTTGAGAAAAAATACTGCGAAGGGAATCGTGTCATACCTCCAGAGCCTTAAGAGGTTGAGTTTGCAATGCTCTGTTGTCAGAAATTATGAAGTTTTATTGCTTATCACAAGCCTCAAAAACCTTAGGATCCTCAATTTTTCACATTGCAAAGATCCGGACAGGGATCGTATTAAACAAGCCGCCATTCAGAATCATGTCATATTTTTAGTATGTCCAAAAGACAATTGTAGGGTCTGCAAAGCTCAGCCAAAGTTTTTTAGATTCTGGTCGTATGGCTCTAATAATTGGCGAAATGATGAGATAANAAAAAAAAAAAAAAAAAAAAAAAATGAACTTGAATTCTGAAAAACAAATGATCTGTTTCTGTTTCACCATCCATTTTCATAAATAACTCATGTTTCATACATCAGCCTTCTTTTGCTCAGAATGTTAAATGATTCCGTGCATCATAAGAAACCGCATATAACGCCCCCACTAAAATATGATTCCCAACCGCAGTATGCCCCCCACCAATCAAAATTTGACTGGTGGCAACTGCCCCCACCCTGATGCATCGGATCATTTCTCTACCAACTGTAAAATCACAGAACATTAGTCCAGCAAAATGTGAGCGAAACTAATACAAACAATTAAATCGAATGCTTATCTCTTGATAGGAAGCAGAGTCCAATTCTTTATTCTTTCCTTTCTTCATTAATGTTTTTCTTATTCTATAAATTTTCAAGAATCTATAAAATCTTATACAGTATATCTGATACAAGTGGTTTTTTTTTCACCTTGTAGTTGCAGTGTTTTAATCTCTACTTTATATGTGAAATAAGATTAATTTTTTATTGTTTCTTAAAAGTTTATACTTATAAATTATAACTAGGGAAACATTCAAACAAAATCAAAAACAAAATCTTATGGTTTTTAAAATAAATATCAATTATTAGGAAAATCTAGACAACTTAATTTAAATATTTAGCAAAAAAAATGGAAATCCATAGAAAATTGAAAATCTAAATAAAATAATATTTTCTTAAAATAAAAAGGAAAAATGTAGTATAGTATTTATCATTTATAAAAGTTTTCTATTTACAGCAAAAAATGTATCTAACCTTGGCGTTGAAGAAACTTGAGCCTATATCAATTGACTTCTTGGAAACCAAGTTCGTCACTAAGAATCAGAAGGAACTTGCTGTCGGGAGAAACTTGTTCTTAAAAACCACGCTTTTTTGTCTTTTGTCTCCTTCAGATAAAAAAGAAGTTGAAGTCTTGAGACAGACAAATGAAATTTTGATGATCTTGCTATGCCTGGAAGGTGTTACAGATTGCTCAAGAGAGCTATCAATTTGTTGTAAATTGTTGAGATTGTGTGTTTGTTATCAGGATTATTAGATTAAGTATTGAATCGTTTGCATTCAAAATCAAAACACTTTGTCAGGAAATTCCACAGATGGAAACTCTAAATAAAGTCAAATCATTGTTTCCATTGTTTTCTTCAATTTTTTCTCTTCTCTTGTTCGAGCTCTTATTTATATTCTAGAATTTATCTACCTATAAAATGTTTTCAACCTTTTTTCTCATTTGGTTGTATGTAGTTGAAACGTGATGGATAAGGCAGACGACAGCTCAAGACAAGTTTCAAAATGGGGATACCTACACAGAGACATACTTGACATTATCTTCAAAAAGCTCGACGTAAGGGACCTTATCATGGGAGCTTCACGCGTCTGCATCACTTGGTTCCTTGCCTCTCACGATAAAACTTTATGGAACACTGTGGATCTAGCCAAGTTCCCACAAATAGACGAAGAAAGCCAAAGCCTAATTAGGAATATTCTGAATAAGATCATCAAGTTGTTTGACATTCATGAAACACGCAGAAATCTCAGGAATATCACCAAGTTGAGCCGAAGTGCCCCAAAGAATTTGTTCTTTGACGTAGATGCCTATATAGAAGAGGAGGATCTCATGTTCGCTTCTGAGAGGTGAATCTCATATTTGCAAACTGAATCATAAAAACAGATTTGTGTGTGTGTGTCGCATCATATACTTTCTTTTGTTTCCGTAGGATGCCAAACATAGAGAAACTTGTTTTACCGCGCTGGAGCTTTCAAATCAATAATTCATTCCAGTTTGCATTCAGTCAATGGAAGAATCTTAAAACACTGATCATCGCTCATGATTCCTGTTTAACCGGGAAATTCGAGTTTCAAGCAGTGGGAGAGAACTGCAGTAACCTCATCAACTTGAAATATTTGGGTAATTTCGAAACAAACATTGCTGAGAATATCGTGCGTTACCTCAAGAACATCAAGAGGTTGAGTCTGCGATGTTCCTCCGTCAGCCATCTAGGAGTTTTGTTATTAATCACAGGCCTTAAAAACCTTGCGATCCTCAATCTTTCACATTGCAGAGAATCGGAATGGGATCATATTCACAATCTTGAGATGGTTACTATTGGCAATCTTAAACAAGCCGCCATTCAGAAGCGTGTCAAATTTTTAGGATGTTCTTTAAACTTAAACAATTGTAGAGTCTGCAAAGAGAGGCCATATTATATGCTCTGGCCGTATGGCTCTAAGAATTGGCAAAATGATGAGATAAAGGAATTTGAATTTTGAAAAGCANAAACATTTTTTTTTTTTTTTTTTTTTTGTGTTTTTATGTTTTTGAACAAATTATCTGTTTATACTTCACCATCAACATTTCCTTAACATATGTGGCTCTTATATAGAGTAAATAAATAATGTTTCGTATCAGCCATCTTTATTCAAAATGTTAATGATTACGTACATCTTATGAAACCGCACATGTCGATGGGAAAGTTGTTGCTTTTGAGCCAAATGCAAGATTCAAGAACTTTTTCATACCAATATGTTAATAATTATTAGTTATTGATATTTAACTGCACTAAAGTTACACATAAAAGTTAAGAAAAACTAGTGATGACAGCAATAATTAATAATAAAAATCTGTATAATCCAACATTTGGGACGATCTCAGGAACAATACTTGTAGAACGGTTTCTAGAAGGACTTTGTACAATATTCATGCTCTCTCCAAGATCAGTTGAGCTTAAGCAAAACAAAATCCTGTCTGGCTACATATGAAAACTACATTCGATAAGGTCAGCACCATCTTGATAGCTTTATGGTTATGGCGAGAAACACAACGATTTTACGGTTTTGAGGCGATTTTACCTTGTTTGGTGAAAAATGCGGTTTTACGATTTCGGAGAAAATGATATTTTTCGATTTTTGTAAAAAATATCTGGTTATCAATTTTTGTAAGAATACACGATTTTATAGATATACTAGGGATGATCCGCGCTTCGCGCAGAATTTTACATTGGTATTACTAACTTATTTAAAAGAAAATTTGAAGATATCAAGTTTTGTAAATAAATTTTGTATTTTTAAAATATCATATGCATAGTAATTAAATAAAAATGGTGGGAATAAATCCCATTATGTTCCTTCCCATTCGTTCCATTATGTCCCAACCTATCCCATCTTATCTCATTCCTTTCCGTTTCATTCCGTCCTATTTCTTCCCCTTCTATCCTATCTCATTACTTCTTGTCCAGCTCCGTCTGTTCCATTCCTTCTCGTTCTGTCTGTCTCATTCTTTCTCGTCCTGTCCCATCCTATTTCATTCATTTCCGTCATATTATTTCATGTCTCACCCTGTCTTGTTTAATAAATATTATAAAACTATATAATTTGATTGACAAAATTAAAATCGTTAAATTTTAATTTTTATAAATCAATACATTAGTTTTTGTTTTATAAAACGAAAATTAAATTCTTGCTAAAACTAATATATTAATACTTGATAATTATTACAATAATTAAAGTATAATAAAAATGAATAAAATAAGTCAAACAAATACGAAAAATCAATATTCTAATGGGCGATCCGCGTCATATACATTATGAATTTTTGTTGATTCAAAATTAATATTATTGTCTTTTCAACTACACTAATGCATTACAAACAATAATGATATTTTTCATAACCATATGATGTATTTCCTAGATATTTTTCATAACCATATGATGTATCTCCAAATCCCACATTCAATACACCCCCAATATATATATATATCTCTCCCTCTCCCTCTCCCTCTCCATCTCCCCTCTCCCTGTGCCCTCTTATCTCTCTCTTAAACATAACATATTAAAACTATGAATAACATTTTGGTACGGTATTAATTTAGGATTTCTTATTTTCCTCACATTTTATTTTTCTCTAAATATTTTCAATATATTTATTTCACTTAGATGTTCTATAATTTTATAAGAATTTTTTTTACTCGAAGATTATGTTGCATCTTATCCAAATTTTACTTTACCCATTTGATATAAATAAATATTTTGATAAACTTGCGTAAATAGAAGTCTAAAAATAAAATTATAAAATTATAATTTTCTTAAAAGATGAATAATAGATAAATATATAAGTATCTTTTACAAAGTATCTTTTCAAATTATAGCCAAACCTATTAAATTAATAAATGGTGTAAGAGTTATTATGAAAATTAAAGTTTACTAATAAAAACAGAATAATTAAATTAAATATTTTCAAAATTAACAAATAGTGTGCTGATGTGTCATGATTTTAGACATTCTATATGCTGAGGTGGCAGCCTAAGAAGAGAGACTGTTTAACTTTATATATATAGATTAATACATTATTACTATTGAAATAAATTTTTTTGACAAAAATAAGCATAACATAGTCAAAACATCAGCGAAACATAATATAAATGACAATAAGTTATCAATTATCATATTGCGATAATGTGATATGTAGTTATGATACAGAAGAAGAATACATTTACTTACCAACAGTGGAAAATAAACTAGCACACCATCCATGGAGAAATCATCATTGTCGATGAAAGAAAAGTACTCGACGGATAAAAACTATATATAGTTATATGCAAGATCAAAATCGTTTGCAAAATTTGATGCATATACTTCTAATCATGGTTTGTGAGAATCTTGAACAAATGATGTATGAGGGAGTAAGTATTGTTCGGGCATTTGTAAGACTTGAAATCAAGAACTCTTGAATTAAATGTCTTGATGAAAGTTAGTTTTCTCAAGAGAGATCCATATGTTTGATTAGTTGACACCTCAACATCTTTCTATAAAACAGAACTAATCGTAATGAAGTTGATAAATAAGAATGGGAAATTGTGTCTAAGTCTAATGGGTAGATAATGACATGAAATGATGTCCCTGCCACACTAACTTCAAATAAAATACCAAATGTTTTTTTCTTTTCATTTTATCTTGTTTAGAGCATCTCCAATGTATTACATTATTTTTTCCCTTATAATTGTTAGATTCTAAAATAGTGTGAACTTTCTGTTCAATTCATCTCTACTTTCACCCCTAAAATGATAGTCTACCTCAGGTAGTACAAATTGTGTCTAAGTATTACATTAGGAGCTTAGGTAGTCTACCTCAGGTAGTACATAACTCATAATAAAAGTTTTGTTGCAGCAAATATTTGATAACATTAACATAGATAGTGTGTGTGTCCAAATATATGTATGCATATGTTAATTAATTTTAATACACCATATATGACGCTACAGTAGAATTAACGATCTCAAATATTGTTGCTATGTTTCTACTTCGATGCACTCAAATGTTTGAAGTCAAATGTAAGCTGGTAATATGACTATCTTAGAAAATAGTAAGCATGCAAACTCAAATAAAACTACTACTTCTAGTTTTACTATGTGTTCAAAAATCGGTAATCGTTAATCTGACAGCCGAGTTGGGATTAGCGATATGAAAATGATCAAAATTAAATCAAGAACTATATGGAGCAGAAGTTTTACCATAATTTGTATATTTTTAAATATATAGAAAATGTAAGTCTATATAGATATTGTAATAAAGAAAATCTAAAATCACGGATTGGTACAACGGTTGAGGATTTTATGACAATGGTACTTACATGAGTTCAAGTTTCCTTGAGCAGATCTCTTATGTTTTTTACGATTTTTTTTAATGAGGATATATGTGTAAATGTCGCTTCATTTTCTTCGCAAACTCTGAAAATCTATAATTCTAAAAGCATTTTTCATCAAAATTTTCATCAATTATATATATATATA
>OVBJ01000476.1:6289-54438 GCA_900406535.1 Noccaea bulbosa | reverse complement strand
TGCTAACAAAATATATCACAATAAGCGTCTTATTTGCTCGGTACATAACATAATTACTATATCACAATAAACCNAACATGATTACTATATCACAATAAACACTAAACCCTAAACACAAAAACTAAACCCTAAACACTAAATCATAAACCCCAAACCTTAAACCCTAAACCCTAAACACAAACAATTAAACCCTAAACTCTAAATCCTAAATCCTAATGAAGGAATTCTAAACCCTAGACACTAATTCATTAACACTAACAATGAACCTAAAACAAGTCAACCGGAAAAATAAACATTAACACCAAAAAGGAGGAATTATATCTGCAACAATACAATTGGCACGTTAACATCAAAATTACAACTATTTCGTTAACTCTATCACCGTGTAAAATAATCTATTACATGTTAACATGTTAACCCGTTAACTAAATTCTTGTTAACATGATAAAAGAATGTTAGTTTGATAACAAATACTATTTAATTTATATGTTAGCACGATATACCCACAAGTTGTTGCAGATATGGGATAAGGCTATATTGTCCTTTTTCAGCGTCGACAATTCTAAAATCATGTCAGTTAATTTAGACATTATCTATACCCTGATAATGCAATTTCTTTTTATTTAAACTTCCTTCATATGCCTTTTTAATTATATTAATTTGCATTCGAGTTTCGATGACACATTATTTAGCATATTACATATAGAGCTAATATGTGATTTTTCCAGTTGTAAATAAATGAAATTGAAATCTTGTAGATTAAGGTTGTTATTCCCTATATGGACCAATTAAGTTCAACGGAAATAGTGAGATGACACATGATTTTTAAAAATATATATACCATTTTCATGCTTATTTACTCATTTTTACTCTAGAATAAAATCTTACCGTAGAATAAAATCTTACCGATATTAAGGTTTTCTTAAAATTGCATACTTGGTTAAAAATAAGAAGTAAGGGAAAAATAAATTTATATCATCTTTGCATAAATAACATAAATAACATAGAGGCAAGTTCTACATATAAAGGTAAAATTTACTGAAAAAATTTCTTTTTGACCCTTTATGATAAAGAGTTAAAAAAAAATTTGATATGAATTTGATATGTTAATTTTACTAATTTTCAGATAACTGATTTATATACATGTGGCTGAGTCTCTTTATATAATAACAATAATATTAACTAACAATGGTATTATGGTGAAGAAATCATGGACATTTCAACAGTAAATAAATTATGCAGCAGCTTAGTCGTCCAATAAATTTAAATCAATGAATAAATTAATTATTGTGTATTTAGTATCCATAATATAAGGGTAAAATAACAACAACACAACAAACCGTCCACTATAGTGTTAAGTGAATAGTGGTGTGTTATCCACTACATAAATAAAAATAAATTATACATGCGAGACCTACCACAGTTATAATTGCGTATATATGAAAATATTTTTAGCTGTTTTGCAGATTGATCGTGATGATAACATGTTATAATAGTAGATTTAATTTATTGCGAGGATAAATAAAAAACGGAAAATTTATACTCTCATAATGAAAAGATACTAATAATATAGAAAGAGAGAGACAAGATAAATTTGGCAAGTTTTACAATTTAGTTATGTCAAAAACAATTAACTGAATGATCATTTATACAAAAGTTAAAAATAAAAAATTATTTTGCTTGCGATGGTGGGCTCTACACAATTTAATTTACCACAAATGTCAATAATCGCATACACTTATTTTGTTAACATTTTGACATTTGTAACAACCATATATAATATGACTCTGTATTATATTTGTTTTATCATGTTCTCCATTTTTTTTTTTTTTTTAATTTGGCAAGTTTTATAATTTAGTTGTGTTGAAAAAAAATAATTGAATGATCATTTATATAGAAGTTAAAAAGAAAAAAATGATTATGCTCATTTTTACCGACGTATGGATCGATCAGATCCGCCAGACCGAGAAGCCCAGGAGACTGCATCCGGTGCCATACTGATGGAGCATGGAACGGGGAATACAGATCAAGAGGATCAGGGTGGACCTTCCTAAATCAGGGCTCAACAGCTTCTGCGAACATAGCTTCGCCACTAATTGCAGAGAGCCTAGCGATCCGATCGGCACTCCGGCAGGCCTTGGAACTTGGCTTCAAAAGCTTGCATGTGGCATCGGATTCCCAACAGCTCATCACCGCAATCAATTCGAACTCAAATCTCTCAGAGATTTTTGGAATTCTACAAGATATCTCGCACCTAGCCTCGTTTTTTCTCACTGTAATATTTGCTTCAATTCCGAGAACTGCAAATGTTGTAGCAGATTCTCTTGCAAAATTAGCTCTACGAAACTTTCTATCGGGAGAGTAAGGAGGTTTTAATGAATGGTTTGTTTTGAACAAAAAAAAAAAAAAAAGATTATGCTCATTCTTATGCTCGCGACGGTGGGCTCTACACAATTTAGTTTTACCACGAAAGTCAATAAACGCATACATTTGTTTTGTTTACGTTTTAACATTTATAACAACCATATATTTATGTGACTCTACATTATGAGGGTGATTGGTGGGTGATTGGTAAGTGCTGTGAGTGCTCTACTAATTATTTCTAGATCACTAATGTATCACCAATCAAGCTTTGCTTTCATTTTAGAAACTCAGAGCAACAATTTTTAAAAAAAAAATATTTTGGCTCTAGAAAACAATTTTTTCAGAGCACCAAATTAAGGGCTCTGAGAATTCTCTCTCTTATTTCCTTATTCTTTTCTTCACCTTCTTTTTTTACTTCTTTTTTTCTATATCTTATTTTTATTTTTTTTAATGCTACATATATATCTTTAATGACATAATATCTACTATCAAAAATTCTACAGCAATAAAATTTACAGCCTAAAATCTACAGCCTAAATCCTACAGCAGAAAATTTCTGCAGCCATAACCAATCAGGCCCTATGTTCCACAGTTTCTTTAAACTTCCTTCATATGCCTCTTTTTTTAATTATATAATTAGCATCTGAGTTTCGATGACACATTATTTACCATATATATCTAATATGTGATTCGTCCAGTTGTAAACAAAGTTAATATACAGGTTAATGTATAGGCTGGTCCAGTTGTAAATAAATTAAATTTACAGATTAATAAAGGCTGTTATTCCATATATAGATCAAATAAGTTCAATGGCAACAGTGATATAACACATTATATTTTAAACAGATATACCATCTCTAAGCTTATTTACTCATTTTTCCTTTTTCCTTTTTTTTTTTTTTTGTTTTTGACAACATCTTACAGATATTAAAGTTGCATATTTGGTAACAAATAAAAAGAAAGAAAAAAGAAATTCATACCGTATTTTCATAAATAACATAAGAGTCAAATTCCATATATAAAAAGGTAAAATTTACTGAAATTTTTCTTTTTAATCATTAGGTGGTAAAGAGTTAAAACAAATATCAATATGAAATTTAAATGAACATATGTTAATTTTATTTATTTTCAGATGAATGATTTATATACATGTGGTTGAATCTCTTTATATAATAACCATAATATTAACTAATATTTGACAGTGATATTATGGTGATGAAATCATCCACATTTCAATAGTAAATAAATTATGCGGGAGCTCAGCTGTCTAGTAAAATAAGAACAATGAATGAATAATTATGATGCATATATTAAAAATCCATAATATAAAGGAAAATTAATAATGAGGCAAAAAATCGTCCACTATAGTTATAAGTGAATAGCAAAATGTTAAAAATCTACTACATAAATGAAAATAAATTATACATACGATATACCGCCCGTTATAATAGCATATGTAATATGAAAATATTTGTAGTTGTTTTGCATAGTGATCATGATAATAATGTGTTATAATAGTATATTAGTTTATTGTGAGGATAAATATATATAAAAAACAAAAAATTAATACCCTCGTAAAGAGAAGATACTAATAAAATAGAAAAAGATAGAAAGTTGACAAGTTTTACAATTTAGTTGTATTGAAAACAATTGATTAGTTATGTGACACGGCCATGTTTTTTTTAAATCCCCACGGCTGCGACTGCGACTAATTAAAACGACAGAGACGGCAGTGAGCAACACAGCAAAACGATAATAGTAAAAACAAAACGATGATGGCGGAGGTGTCGCAGGAGAGAAAGAGAGTCGCAGGAGAGAGGGAAAGTGTCGCTAGAATTTCCGAGCGATTGTTACAGAGACTGTTACGACAGTAATATAGGCTCTTTTTTAAATAGATGCGATTCCTTTAGACAGTTACGACTGTATCTAAACTTATTTTATAGTCGCCATCGCAGCCGTGACGATTTTAAAAAGAACACGGCCTATGTTTGTTTTATTATGTTCCACAATTTCTTTAAACTTCCTTCATATAATATATATATATATATATATATATATATATTTTATAATATGCATCCGAGTTTCGATGACACATTATTTACCATATATAGCTAAAATGTCATTCCTCCAGTTGTAAATTAGTTTAATTTACAGATTAGTGCATATATAGGCTGGAATAGTCCAGTTGTAAGTAAATTAAATTTATAGTCCATTTTTATGCTTATTTACTTATTTTTCCTTTAGAACAAAATCTTGCAGATATTAAAGCTTTCTTAAAATTGCATACTTGGTAAAAAATAAAGAGTTAAGGGAAAACGAATTTTATATCAGTCTTTGCATAAATAACATAGACTCAAGTTCCAGAATCAACTTATATATAGTCAATATTCAACATTTACTTTTATAAACAAATAAATTAATTCCTTATAATATGTTTTATTTTATTTTCTCAAAATATGAAGTAATTTTGTTGTCATAAAAGAAAATCGGTCTGATAGTTTAAATTAAATTTCAGCTTTCCACTATTTAAGTAAGCCAAAATCTTAAATATTTAATTAGTTAAAATACTTTGAGCCTTTGAAAATAAATTAGTTGATTTAGATTAAGATTAAAAAAGACTGCAAGAAAAAGGAAAAATACGTAAGAGAGGCACGAATATATGGATCAAGGCAGGACTATGTCAAACAATTAAATAAAAAAAATCATGATTTAATAGAGAAAAATATATATGCGAAATAGATGTTTATTTCCATTTATCGATTCAACTAGTACTAGGACATATGACTTAGTGGCATGACCCTTGTGGTCTACAACTACAATAACCCATTAACCGAATATGATGATGACACGTTAATGCGTGTGTATATAAACATCAGTATCGATAAGATTCTCTGAAAAAAAAAAATCGATTGTGATGGCAAAAAGAAGAGCACCATGCTGTGACAGTAGCCAAGTGAAGAGAGGGCCATGGAGTGATGAAGAAAGTGAAAGACTCAGAGCTTTTATTCTAGAAAATGGTCATCAAAACTGGAGATCTCTCCCCAAACTCGCTGGTCTGTCCTTCTATCACAATCCCTTTTGTGGTTATTTATTTATTTATTTATTTTGTTAGAGAAGGTCCTCTTACTTTGCATGTTCACTATCTCTCATTTGCATTTTCATGTCTTTTGTTTTGTGAAGTTTTATTTTGTCTCTCCCTCTCTCTAATGCTTCTCAATGTTTTTTCATCTGACAAGATGCATACGATCTGCTCGCTCTTTATTTTTGTAGTAAAAAAAAAAAATCTGTTTTTCAGTAGATATATACCTGTACAGAACGAAAACCTCATTCCCTTTATCGATTAATGTTAACATAAAGACTCTAAAATTTCATAAATTAAACATTGATTTTGGTTATTGTTGTTGGCGATGTTCATAGGCTCGTTACAATTTTTACATATGTAAACAATAAAAATGAAAAACACGCAAGCTGTATTTAGTAGTTACATTTTTTTTAATCATGATTTTGGTATATTTTTTCCATAAAGGAAGCATATTTTTCTTTGAAGAATAAAATATGAGGAGATGGCTGACCATAATCTGTAACGTTTGTATATATTACTCCTTTTTTTCTTATAAAGTTTAAAGTTCGATAGGCAGTCTCATACAGATTATTCCATGAGATGGGATAAAATATTGAAAATAAATGGTTAAATTTCTCACTAAAATAAATCTTGAAAAAAGGGATTTTTTTTTGTTTTTTATGTAAATAAGAAGTTAAAAAAAAAAAAAAAATACGGAAATACAAATAGGTAAAACATATGCACCATCTGATGAAATATCATATAATGGAGAAAGGCAGAGAGACCCCAATCAAATATCGATTTCTTATTTTAATTTGAAGTTTTTTACTCTAATTAAACTTGTGTAGTTTTGTTGTTCAGAATTAATAATAATGTATACGACCAACTTAAAAACAAAACAGGATTGATGAGATGCGGAAAGAGTTGCCGCTTGAGATGGATAAACTATCTTCAGCCAGGTCTCAAACGAGGCAACTTCACCAAAGAGGAGGAAGACACCATTTTAAAACTTCACCAAGCTCATGGAAACAAGTAAACCCACGTCTCCCTAATATCAGTAATTAATATTATCATCCATCCAAAGACAATTATAAGCAAGAATTATGTATGATATTAATCGATCAGGTGGTCCAAGATTGCATCGCACTTGCCGGGAAGAACAGACAACGAGATCAAGAACGTGTGGAACACTCATCTCAAGAAAAGATTGACCAAGAGCAATTCTTTATCATCATCAGATGTTACCAATCACCAAGCCTCTTCAGTGTCCTCTTCTTCTTCCTCCGCCTCATCAACCTCATCACTCTCTAATGGCGTTATTAACAGCGAGAAGCATTATCAGGAAGAGCAGTTTAAGGAAATCTTCGGGGAGCTGGAGCCAGTGGCATGTGGATTTGAGGTCAATGCTCCACAGTCACTAGAATTTCTTTTTGAAGATCACCAGATTCCTCCTCCTACATCTAAACCGGAGCCACTAGAAATCCAAAGGGAGTCAGGTCACGAGCTGTCTAACCGAATGGTTGAACCAGGGCTAGATGATTACAATGAGTGGCTCAACTTGGATTACCAAACTTTCTAGAACTCATCTAATCATGTCTTATGTACTCCAGTCCTTTGTTTTGTTTTGTTTTGTTTTGTTTTGAACAGATGTATTTATTAGAATTACACAGTACAATTTGATGGATTTTGTTAGAATTACACAGAGTACATCTGACAGAGGCAGATGTCATGTAGGTGTTACACTCTACGGTGGGATGAAATCATATTTTTGGAGATCTTCCGAAACACAAAAAACCTACAAAGATTTTCATTTTCTGCTTTACATAAGAATTTGCCCATCAGAGGTTAAGAAAATGGTCATCCACAGTCATTAGCATTTTCGTCTGCATGCAGTTTTTACTTTTACAAAAGGCTTCTCTTTCTTTTCCTAACTACTCTATTTGTGAGAGATCGGAAGCTAGTGAGCAATCATCAAGGCCTGAGGTAAAGAAAGGATCATACAAATGTGAACAACCAATCATCTCTATCTCGTCTGAATCCGCCTTCTCCTCCTCCTCCTCCTCCTCCTTATCCGCAGGTATGAAATCAAACTTGAGGTTCGGATCATTTGGCCTTACCCATGCTACTTCCGCTTGCTCTGCTGCTGATAGTTTGCGCTGTTTGCTTTTTGTAGACTTGGGTGTGTCTGAGGCGGATAGTTTGTGCTTCCCCAGGGACTGTGCTTTCATGCCTGTCCTTGACTTGAGGTCATTTGCAGGGAAAGTGTTTGAAGCCCATCCAAATGAATCTTCAAAACAAGCATTTGCAGAATTCCTACAAACAAGACCACAGATGATGCTTTAGTGACACTGCTTTAAGAATTACCTCAAGCTTTCAGCATGGATATACCAAAAGAAAAGTAAATAAAATTTATCAGAGTTTCAAACCTGTAACGGTTCTCTGCAGCAACCCGAGATGCTTTTAGATTATCTTCCTCTGGAGGGTCATTCACATAATTTAGTGAATCCATCTCATCAATGGACACCCTTATGATTGGTGGGAAATGAGTTGGGGAATCATCATAGCCACGCGGGAATTCCAAGGTTAGGTCTAGTTTCACTTTATTGATAGGTTGATCCTCCTGTAATCTAGAACGGGAAACGGTATCGTCAGGCTGACTCGTGCTTGAGTCCTGGAGAGCAGATTCTAACAACTTGCTACTTAAGCTGGTGATCTTCATCCCCTGAAAAGGTTTTCTTGCTACATCTTGAGTGCGATTCGCGGAACCCATAAACTGTCTGCTGAATATGGGACTATTGAGGGAGAGCATTTGATCGTTCCCAGTGCGGGTGGACGTCCTCCAAATTGATGACAGCAAGCAAGTAAAATGTTTCTGAAGGAGCATCTCCGTATCTGGCTGGTCGGCTGCAACGTTTAGGAGTGACCGGATATTTTCCTGCACCAAAATGAGATATTAGTGTAAAGCATCTCCTTCCCACTATAATCTTGAGTTGATTTACTATACGAAATCCCAAATTCATCACTACTTCATATCAATTTCACGAACAAAACCTAACACTACGGCATAATCAACCTTACCTCAGTGACTTTCAGAAGGGCCTTTCCAGAACCTGTGTTGAGGTTCTTCTCGTTCACTGCACTGTCGGGAGCAGACAAAATATGTCGCTGGATAAGCTCTCTATATCTCTCACAGCAATATGCAGGATGGCGATACCGTCCTCTGTAGGCCCCGCCAGCTGTCATTCCATAAAGAGTCCCGCTAACTAAACTCCAGTTAGGCCCATATTCATGAACCATGGCACACAATATGGCATCTTCCTGAGGCAACCATGAATCAGGCGAGGGAACGCAGTCCCTAGACCAGAGATTCCCTTTCTTCAATTTCTCTGGCTTGATCATAAGAACACGCTTTATTGGCATTGAAGTGATGAACTTTTTCCCCATAGTTTTACCCCTGTTTGCCAGTTTCGTTTCATTATCAACAGCCATACTGTCAGACGGCTTTGATGGTGCCAGTTCATCAAGCGGAGCACTTAATTGCTTGCATTTGATATCTGAATGTGGAAGAGACTTCTTATGCTTCTTTGCTTTCTTCTTCGAGGTATTCTCTTCTTCAGTGTCAACGATTAATTCTCTTTTCTTGGCT
Organism: Noccaea bulbosa; assembly: GCA_900406535.1. Classification (NCBI taxonomy): domain Eukaryota; kingdom Viridiplantae; phylum Streptophyta; class Magnoliopsida; order Brassicales; family Brassicaceae; genus Noccaea; species Noccaea bulbosa. The sequence continues at coordinate 45,367 of OVBJ01000476.1, read as the reverse complement.
CTCACAGGCGTCCGGAAATGCCGCGAAATCATGTCTGAGTCACTGCTACTCACATAGCCGCATTCTTCATTATCATCATCGGTCGAAGCTTCAACTTCCACCACCGCTTTCACATGTTTTGATTCCGCAGCCAGTGATTCTTTCTTCAGTGATTTAAACTTGGCTTTCTTCGCCTTTTTCTTCTTCTTAGGTTTGAGTACTAGAGCGCCTTCGTTCCTGAGGAAAAGAATGGATTCAATTATCTATCAATGCTGACGTATAATTTTCAATAGTATTTTCCTAGATAATCATATTGAAAAAGGACTGTGCGTGTTCAGAAGCGTCTTACTGTGTCAAAACTCTTTCAGCCTCCTCTGCTGCTTCCCTCTCCCTAGCTTCATTTTCCAAATCCTCCATCAACTACAAACATAATTAAATACGTGACCAAGCTGACCAAGCTGAAACTGCAGAAGGACATAGTAGATCCATTAATTAATCTCACCTGGTGCTGAGCTAAAACTTGAACTTGCTGCCTGTATGCCTCGGTTGCAAAATCAGCATCCCATTCTGAAAATAGCATTAACATCACATGTGAGCTAAAAAGCAGCCAATGAACTCTCATTAAACAGATACATCATCGGCTAGATTCATTATCAACTAAATAGGAATATTAATTAAATGATTGGGAGGACTGAACAAAAAAGGTTACAACTTACTCTCATAAACAAGAGGCTCTTCACCATCATCAATATCAGCTTCCATTTCCTCCTTGCACTTCTCAATGTGGTCAAGTTCCCATTCTTTTTCTTCAAATTCCGCTTCATTTTCCATTGCAGCTTCAATAATGATGGGGTCCCAAACCTCTAAATATCTAATTGCATATCTATCAATAGGACGTAGCTGATTCTCAAAAGATGAGATAGCTTGTCCAGCAGCGGCGGCTGCTGCAGCCATTTGCTTGACATCATCTAGTACATCAGCATCTTCTTCTTGGCTTGAAATAGTGATGTCAGCTCTCTCATCCCTGGTATCAGTATGTAACAATGAAATTTCTTCTTTAGTTGATCCTGCCGCAGCTACACCTTGATCAGCAGGCTCATCAGGCTTTATGTCATCTTCATTTACTAGCTCATCGTCTTCTGGTCTCTCAACAGGTTCTTCTGTAAACTCTTGATTGTCCACAGCTTCTTCTTCTTCTACTCTTTTGAGAGCCATATAATCTGCTTCATCTTCTGCGTGTTTTAAAGCAGCCTCAACATCAGCATTTGACAGAGATAGCTCCGCAACACAATCCTTGTCTTTTTCCTTTTCATCCTTTGTGGTAAGAGCCTTATGCCCAGAGAACAATTCCATGGGATCGAGCTTCTTGAAAAACTCAGTGTTATACTCGCCATTTTGAATCACTAGATCATCAAGCGCACGCTTCTGGTTTGCTTTCTTCAAGATATTCTCTTCAATAGTGCTCTCACTTATCAACCGATAAATATGCACTTCTCGTGTCTGACCTATCCTGTGGCAGCGATCTTGAGCTTGTTGATCCATAGCAGGATTCCAGTCACTGTCATAGAAAATAACTGTGTCTGCACCCACAAGGTTGATGCCAACACCCCCACTTCGGGTTGACAAGATGAAAAGAAAGATCTTGGGATTTGTGTTAAATCGCTGCATCAATGTCTGCCTCTCTTCTGGCGGGGTAGAGCCATCAAGACGCATATAGGTATAACCGTATAAATTGATGAAAGCCTCCAAGATGTCAAGCATTTTGGTCATTTGGGTGAATATCAACGCTCTGTGACCCCCAAATTTTAATTTTCTCAGTAACATAGCAAGCTCCTGCAGCTTACCACAATCAAACTGTATCAGCCGCCTATCTGGAAAATATACTTGTCTCCTAACAATCGCAGGTCTAATAGGTGACATAAGAGGTGATAAAAGATCTGTAACTTTCTCCTTGTACGATGGACTAAGAAAAACAGGAGAGTCACTTTTGCTGCACCAACAAGCAGGTGAAGGCACTCGTGCAGCTGGAATCGCAAATGTGAAAGCTTCAACCAGCTCAATTATCTTCTGAAAACGTTCGATCGGTGAGAGAACTACGTCAGCGAGCCTTGAGGAATACATGTAAGACGAAGAATTAGCTTTAAGATGGTGCATAGCATCAAGAGGACCCTTAATTGTTAAAAGAGTTCTTAGAGATGTAGAGTAAGTAGGCTTTTTCTGGCATCTCAATGAATTCCACCATGCAATGGCTGCTGCCCGATCCTTAGATTCTTTAACCCTCTCCTCAAAGACGGCCTTTCGAATTTCTTCAAAAATATTTGTCCCTTGCAGATTTTTGCGGTTTATCAAGCTCAGAGGGATTGCTTCCGGATTATCTTCCAGGTCCGCCCGCTGCTTGATTAAATCTGAGGGCGTTGAAATAGCTTTTATCTCATCCCCTTCCCAAGAATTCATAGAAAAATCATGATGTGTGAATAAGAATCCCAGAGCCTCAAGATCGACCTTGGCAAATGGACTTTTCAAAAGCAGAGAACAGATTGTCGAACTCAACTGCACATCAATGCCAGCCATGTCAAAAGAACTTACAATAGGACGGCCCTCAAATAGATCAGGATGATTACAAACTTTCCGCAGTTGCATTATGATACTTATCATCCCAAAAAAACTTCCACTGTTGAGCGTAGCCTGTGTTTCTGTGCTTGCTATGAAGTCCTCATACAAGTTGCGCTGCCTCTTAGACAACCTACAGGTAATAACATGCTCATGTTTCGAAGGCAGCTGCTTCTCCACATCCCTTTTTAAGCGACGTAGAAGGAAAGGACGGAGGACGTTATGTAAGCGATCAATAACTTCTTTGTTGATTTTTTCTTGTCCCTCCACCATCCCTGCTATCGGGTTACAGAACCAATCCTTGAACTCCTGGTGAGACTGAAACACATGTGGCATCAGAAAATGCATCAGTGACCACAATTCCATAAGATCATTCTGCAGCGGTGTACCAGTCAACAAAATCCTGCGTTTAGAATTGAAGTTCAATAGAGTTTGCCATCTCTGAGACTTCCAATTCTTGATTAAATGGGCTTCGTCAAGAATCAAGTATTTCCACTTCTTGCGCTTAAACATTTTACTGTCCTGAATAACTAGCCGATAGGTCGTTATGCACACATGAAATGAGTTCAGCTTCATCCATCCTTGTCTCTTGAGTTTCCGCTCCTTTGCACTCCCAAAGTAGGTGAGAATTTTAAATGCAGGACACCATTTAAGAAACTCAGTTTCCCAATTAAGCATCACACTTGTTGGAACCACAATCAGATGGGGACCCCATATCCCCTTATCACAAGCAAGATGTGCGAGAAGAGCAATGGTCATGATTGTCTTTCCAAGACCCATTTCATCAGCTAGAATCCCGTTCAACCTTTTCTCATACATTGTGACAAGCCAGTCCAAACCAATGTGTTGGTACTCACGTAGAGAGTGCTTGAGAAGAAACGGCAGTTTCGTTCTAACTTTTGTTGTGGAGAATGTATATCCAGTCGGCTGCGCAGATCTTGCTGCTGCTGCTGCATCAGCAAGTTTATCACTGCTATCTTTACCGTTCTCTTCGGTTAATTCATTGGATGTGCCTTCAAATTTTCCTGAGCATGGCTGCAAATCTGGCTTACATTCCATTGAATCCACATTTTCGTTATCTGAATCAGCTTGCTGCCTGATTTCGTGAGAATCTGCTACACAGTCTTCAGATAGAGCACATGAATCGCCAGAGGTATCTTCAGACATATCCTTGTCACCGAATTCCTATTACATGAAACTTGAGTTACAGAAAAAAAAGATTAAAGCAACTGAACACAAGCACACATGAGACTTAACAGCATACCTCCTTATACCTTGCAAGCAATACTTCAATAGGCATTTCACTCTCCTTCTGCAGTAGAGAAATCTGCAGTGCAGGGACAAGTTTCCGTTTGTTAACTCTCAAGCTAACAACGTTTAATATTACAGGAAATCAGAATAATAAATAGGTTTGTCACCTCTTCGCCAGGGTCTTCATTATCAGCTTTTGCCAATTCCTCTTCGACAGACAGGGTCGTCTCATCATCCTGCGCCAAAAAAGCAAATAAACAACTTTGAATCTATATGTTCGTTAAACTTCTTAGACACGAGCTCAGGGATAAGAGAATCAAGTTAGAAGAGTGAAGTTCCTAAAAAAAAAAAACTTTGGCATTTGATGAGAAATGTCTGACCTTTTCGTCACCAGTGGCAACAATAAAATCATCATCTTCCTGCACATGTTGGCATACAACAGTGAAACATCAAATTCAGCATTTGCAGTCAGAATCAGAGACTTAATGCTAATTGCAGAAAAGAGCATGATTAAACTCTTCTGACAAAGTATAAACAAATAAAAATCAGATTTAGTTACCTGATCGTCGTTGAAATCATAGGTATGATCTTCCTTGCCAGATTTCACAGAGGCAGTCGTTGAGCCTGGCTCGTGGTCATGTGACTGGGTCTCGAATGTTGCCAAATGACCATCGTTATCATTCTGAGAATAAAGGATAGATATTATATTTGAGCCAGAACTTTCATGAAAAATCAGACAATGGGATATTAAAAAGACATACAACTTACAGAACGACGAACACTCGGGCTCCCTTCTGTTTCTTCAGAAGCTGTAAGATTGTTCTCGTCTGCTGCAAGTGTCGAATGGGAAGAGGAAGTCAAAGAGCAATTTCATTGCTTCACATACATTATAAGGACTTAATATTGCTCACCTTCCATCTGATCTTCAGCTACTGAAGTCAAATTAGCATCATTTCCATCTTCTTCTGGGCTGGTTTCTCGGCTGACTGAAGGATCAAAATTAAACTCTTAAACAATAAGTTTGTATAATTCAAAGTAACTATGAAAATATGCGGAAAATCAATGAAAGTCTAGAATTATGTCAACCTCTCCCGACAGTATAACGCCTGAGCAGCTCCTCAATTGGTAGATCCACTTCATTTTGCAAAGCTTCCAACTCTTCCTGCCTTTCCTGTTTGGTGAAGTGTTTTTCATCCTCCACAATAGTATCTTCATCATCTTCCTAAGTGTAATTGTGGGTTAGAAATAAGATATGGAACATATTTCTTTCTCAAATGATCAGAGAGACATTACTAAATAAATAATAATCACCCATATCTCCAAAGAAACTATTCAAAACAAGAATACAACATATATGTTGGATGCAGGGTGGTCTCGTGAAAAAAACAGAGCGATTTCATTTGTTAATAAGTGACACATCCTTGAGAAATAGAGCAAATTAATTTCCCATCTTTTTCTTTAAGATGCAGGTAGATACAAGCTGTGATATACATTAACTGCCAATAAGTGGTAAAACAAACGATAGAGTGAAACTCACAGACTCATCCTCGGAGTTTAAATCGTAATCCTCATCGATGTCAAGAGTTCCTGATTCAAGACCTGCAGGTATCGTTTGAGGAGAATTGTCAGGATACAGCTCATTCCATAGAATAAACTTATGCCGAGCTGAGTAATATGTGCTCACAGGTATTCAACTCCGAAGGTAACTCTTCTGCCCTTTCCTCGTCACTTTTTGATTCAATGGCCAGTAGATTTTTTGGAGAATTATTTTGGTCCCGTTTAGAAGGCTCCCCTAAATTTTCTGCCAGCATAGTTGAGTACCTAACATAAACCAACAGGCTAAATTCAGTCTTTCAATATGTTTCAGAATTACAAAACTATGTACGAAACATTCCATAGCAACCTCTCGGTCTGGCCTAACAGAAACTCAAGTTGCTTGTCCATAGCCTTCTTCTTTTTCTCATTCCGTACCAGCTGATGTTTATACAGTACCTATAGAGTCGCCAGTCGGCGAAGAAGAACGAGTTCGGTTCAGATGCTTAGAAATTATGTCAAATCTTAAATTTCAAGGCCAGGGAAAGAAAATTAGAGAATTACCAGCTTCTCAACTTTCATCCAAAACTTTTTTACATCTTTTGAGATAGTAAGAGCTACTTTCCTTAGTCGCTGTTCTTCTTCCTGTAAGCGAAAATACTATCACTCAAAAACTAATGTTGGAGTACTCTGTAAGAGAAAAGAGAGGAAGAGGAGAGAACCTTTAGCTTCCTTTCTTCCCTAGATGCCTGATCTAGCATGCCTTTGCTGGCTCTCAAAGCAACCCTCTTCGCCTGCGCCAGCTTCCATTTCCTCTCAGACTCAAAATCCTACAAATGGTCATCATCAGTCATCAGAAAAACGACATGCATGCATACCAATTCTTGCTAAAGGAGCAATCTGTTACCTTTGACAGCCAAGCCATCTCCTCCAAAACATGGTCCCAGTGAGTTTTAGGGCGACGAGGTTCTTTAGGAGCTTCAAGCGTCTGAAAGAAAAACAGAATCGATTACAGCCTGGTAGCTTTACAAGCTCGAAGTAAATGGGTCGGTCTTCGAAATCTTGATAAGCTCTCAAAGTATAATATCGGAGGAAGATGAAGACCAGCGAAAAAACTAGAATTCGGAAGAGGAGCTAACCTTCTGGCGCTTAGCTCTGGAGTCACTATCAGGTTTAGATTTTGAACCTTTGGACGACATTACAATATCAGGTTTAGATTTCCCACCTTTCGACGCCATTTCCAAACGCCTCTAAGGCGAGTTGTACAAGAAACCGCCAATATAACAAAACGGGAGAAGCCGAAGAAGAAGAAGAAGACGAAGACTACTGACTGCACTGTGCGAGTGCACAAGTCCCACGGAATTAGGGTTTCAACTTCAGCGCGATAAACTCCACGCAACGAATCCATAACTAGGTTGCGTAACCAAAACCATGACAGTAAAATTTCGGTTCCAAATCTTAAGCTTTAGCGATTATATACCGACTAATCTAGGTGAAAAAAAATTTCTCGAATAGAACGGGAACGATTGGTTTTTTTTTTTTTTATCAAATCTCTTTACTCCATTGTTACTAAGACGATGTGATTTGAGATCGACCCAAAAAAAAAAAAAAAAAAAAATGGGAGATACGAGAGGGTTCTAAAAACGGAAGCTTGGTGGTGAGAAAATAATCGAGAGGATGTGAGAAGCTTTGAGAGAGAGAGAGAGGGAGAGAGAGAGCGCGCGGCGCAGATAGATGAAGAAAATAAAGTCAAAAAAGGGTTCGATCTCGTAACCCTTTTCTTATTTATTTTTTAAATTGCAAATAAATCCTAGTAAATATATTGGATTTTATACCATATCTGATTTTCACAGTGTTTAGAAATCGAAGTTAAATCCCATATTTTAGAGGATATCATTTGAAAGTTTTCTTCTTCTTGATTATCTGTAAACAACTGTTACTAGTAAAATTAAAATCATGATAATTTTGTCGTGTTTTTTTCTATTTTGGTTAAGATGCGGAAATATTTAAAACAAATGTGGCAGTAGGTGGTTGGTAGAAGAGAGTAGAAAGGAGACGCTAGTGGCTCTCAGGCTTTTGCGAATTGCGTGTGGTGGTGATTATGGAGTCTCCGTTTAAACCCGAGGTGCTCAAAGGTAAGGTGGCTCTCATCACCGGCGGCGGATCCGGCATCGGTTTCGAGATCTCCTCTCAGTTCGGCAAACATGGAGCTTCCATCGCCATCATGGGTCGCCGGAGACAAGTCCTCGACGACGCCGTCTCTGCTCTCCGATCTCTCGGAATTTCGGTAAATCCTTTCGATTCGCGATTCGCGTTTAATTTGTGACGAATATGAAGTAGTTTTCCCTCTCTTTTTTTTTGGATTCTGTATGTGTCTCTGAAGGCTATTGGATTGGAAGGTGATGTTCGTAAGCAAGAGGATGCGACAAGAGTCGTGGAATCGACTTATCAACATTTCGGTAGGATTGACATTCTCGTTAACTCCGCCGCCGGAAATTTCCTCGCTTCAGCTGAGGATTTGTCACCCAACGGCTTCCGAACTGGTGATTCCATCATCATTGTTAATAAAGCTTTGAGATCAACTCTGCCTGCAATTCTTTCAAAATTCGAGTGTGCTTTAGCTGAAAGGAAACATTTTTCTTTATTTTTTTTTTTTGCAGTTTTAGACATTGATGCAGTGGGAACATTCACCATGTGCCACGCAGCACTCAAGTATCTTAAGAAAGGAGGACCTGGGAGAGATTCATCAAGCGGCGGCTCGATTCTTAATATAAGTGCTACTTTGCACTACACAGCTTCTTGGTACCAAATACATGTCTCTGCAGCCAAGGTAATTGATGCTCCAATTTTTGTTTTGGTTAGGAAATCAAGAACCAATTAGCATGCTATTGTGGTACTAGTAATAAGAAGAATCAAATTTAGGTTTTTGAAAACTTTGAAACAGGCTGCAGTTGATGCTACAACTAGAAACTTGGCATTAGAGTGGGGAACTGATTACGATATTAGAGTGAATGGGATTGCCCCTGGCCCGATTGAAGGTACACCTGGAATGAGTAAACTCGTACCGGAGGAGATTGAAAGCAAAGCCCGAGAGTACATGCCTCTCTATAAACTCGGAGAGAAGTGGGATATCGCCATGGCTGCGCTCTACTTGAGCTGTGATTCTGGTATGTCACTGTATCACACACACTTTTTTTTTTTTTTTTATAGAGCAGGTTGGTTAGATGACGAAACATTGCTTGATTTGGTTTTAAACAGGGAAATTTGTGAATGGACTGACAATGGTGGTAGATAGAGGACTGTGGCTTAGCAAACCTCGCCATTTGCCAAAAGAAGCTGTGAAGCAACTCTCTCGTGTGGTCGAGAAGAGGTCCAGAACCAAGCCTGTTGGTTTGCCCACCAGCAAGCTTTAGAGTTTAGAATCATTTTGTGTTTCAAATCTCAAATAAAACCACATAATTGTGTTGTTGGCTTATTATTGTACTATTACATTGGAGACAAACAAACTGGCTGGTATTAAGATTCTGAGATCAAAGCATCTTCGGTAATAAAAAAAAGACACTTTGATTATGATGGATTCCTATAGTAATGTGAAGAGATTGAAGGCAAAAAGGCAAAGCTCACAAGGATTTTTCTGAACCTCTCGTCAACGATAAGGAAAAAATATAACATAATCTACAAAACTGCATAGTGGCTAATAAAGAGAACATTTTGATTTGTCAATCAGTAGTAGTCTCTCTCCATTTCTCATTTCCTCATCATCTTCTTATCTCCTTTGATCCACATGGCTTCCACCGCCGCAAGTTCCACCTTTTCACTCCTTAAGTCAACCGGCGTCGTCGCTTCCTCCGCCGCTACTCGCGCACGCGCATCCCTTTTGCCCGTTCCCTTCAAATCTGTTCCCGCGCGTCCTCTCGGCTTCTCCGCCGTCGTCGACTCCCGTTTCTCTGTGCATGTCGCCTCCAAGGTTCAGTCGGTTCGCGGGAAAGGGACCAGGGGAGTTGTATCTATGGCGAAGAAGAGCGTCGGAGATCTGACATCCGCTGATTTGAAGGGGAAGAAGGTTTTCGTGAGAGCTGATCTCAATGTACCTCTCGATGACAATCAGACGATCACTGACGATACCAGAATCCGAGCCGCCATTCCAACCATCAAGTATTTGATCGACAATGGCGCTAAAGTCATCCTCTCCACTCACCTGGTAAATATTCCCACTTTCCAATAAATTTGAAATTCCTCCATCGCCTCAACTAAAAGTTAAGACCCTTTTGATATTTTCAGGGAAGGCCAAAAGGAGTGACACCGAAGTTCAGTTTGGCTCCTCTTGTCCCTAGGCTCTCCGAGCTTCTTGGTATTGAGGTAAAGTCCATGACTTTTGTCTCACGAAAATCATCTTCCTGTGGGAATCAATCGATTGAGGGTTGAATTTGGTGCAGGTCAAGAAAGCTGACGACTGTATCGGCCCGGAGGTGGAAAGCTTAGTGGCTGCTCTTCCAGAAGGTGGAGTTCTGCTTCTTGAGAATGTGAGATTTTACAAGGAGGAAGAGAAGAACGATCCTGAGTTTGCTAAGAAGCTTGCTTCGCTAGCTGATCTCTATGTCAACGATGCTTTCGGAACTGCTCACAGAGCCCACGCTTCTACCGAGGGAGTCACAAAGTTCTTGAAGCCTTCAGTTGCTGGTTTCCTTCTGCAAAAGGTGATATTTTTAATAGAGATTGCTCTTTCCTTTTGATTGGCGATTCAGCATTGCTACAAATGGCACCATGGAATTTTGTACTTACTTCTCTGACATCTACAGGAGCTGGATTACCTTGTGGGCGCCGTTTCAAACCCAAAGAGACCATTTGCAGCCATCGTTGGTGGTTCCAAGGTCTCGTCCAAGATTGGAGTTATTGAATCACTTCTTGAGAAGTGTGATATCCTTCTTCTTGGTGGTGGAATGATCTTTACATTCTACAAGGCACAAGGTCTTTCCGTTGGCTCGTCCCTTGTTGAAGAAGACAAACTTGAATTGGCTACAGCTCTCCTTGCCAAAGCTAAGGCCAAGGGAGTCTCTCTTTTGTTGCCAACGGATGTTGTGGTTGCTGACAAGTTTGCTCCCGATGCCAACAGCAAGGTCTGTCTCCTCATATCACCACTGCTTAAAAGCTGCATTCTAAATTCTTGGGTGATGGTAGTTAAAAGAAAAAATAATTGGTTTTTGTAAGATTTTTATCTCTGCTGAGGTTGGCATTTTAGGTAAAAACCATCTGAGTGAACCGTTTGTTAGCTATATGTGTCTCTTGTAAACAAAAAATGAGAAGTGGACAGGATGTTGCGAGTTGTGGTCTTGTTTTAGCATCTGCAGATGATCCTAAAAGAGAGTTGTGGGAAGCAGAGTTGTCAAAAGTTTTGATTTTGCTAGAGTTTTGTGTCCTGAACAAAGTATGCAATGTGGATGTTTGTAGATTGTGCCTGCATCAGGCATTGAGGACGGATGGATGGGATTGGATATCGGTCCAGACTCGATTAAGACTTTCAACGAGGCTCTGGACACGACACAGACAGTCATTTGGAACGGACCTATGGGAGTTTTCGAGATGGAAAAGTTTGCGGCTGGAACAGAGGTAAGAACTCAACTCCTCTCTCATTGAGTAAAACATGTGGGAGATGAACAACATATTGAAATAAGTCTGGATCATGGTTGTTGCAGGCGATTGCGAACAAACTAGCAGAGCTAAGTGAGAAAGGAGTGACAACGATAATAGGAGGAGGAGACTCAGTGGCTGCAGTGGAGAAAGTAGGAGTTGCAGGAGTCATGAGTCACATCTCCACTGGTGGCGGAGCAAGCTTGGAGCTCTTGGAAGGCAAAGTACTTCCCGGTGTGATTGCCCTCGACGAAGCAGTCCCAGTCACCGTTTAGAAACTCATCATTTTGATGTACTTATGAGTTTCTTTTGCTGTAAATCTACCTATTCAAGACTTTGACTTTCTATTCACTACTTTCAGGTGAGAGAGAAGAGAAACTCAATATATAATAAAATTCTGATAAACCGAAACAAAACACATGGACCTAACACTAGTAAGTTCTAGTCGTAAAAAGCCAAGAACTTGCTCAATAAATTTTCGTACTTGGAAGTCTTTTTGATCTCGTCGAACCTGCTGATTATGGTTGGGTAGGAGTAGTAGTCGCTTAGTGAAGAACACTCTTTCTCCTTGAATCTCTTGAGCTCTTCTTTAAGATCACTGTTGAGAAGATGCTCACAGTATCCCTTATTGCTTTCAAAGGCAATGTACATCTTCCAGAACATGTTCTTATCCCTCTCTTTTTCCATATCCATCTGTTCCATCATCTTCCTCAGAATCAAAGCTCCCTTCTTCCTAAAATGCCCTTTCACGAAATCTTCAAAACCAGCGAGCGGCCGTTTCAGCATATCCAACATCTGCTGACATGACTTGTTTGTGTTCACCAACACAATCTCTTCAATGTGGAGAAACACATCTAATATGCTGTAACGGAATTTGGGTTTCAGCTGGGTTTCAGGAGTACTCAATGGAAGGCCGTAAAGATGGTAGAATAAACTCGGTGCTTCATATGGATATGCCGTAGGGAACTTGAGGTCGAAGAAGAACAAGCTGTGACTCTGATCACTACCATTGCTCAATGTTACAGCAACTCTCATCAGCTCTTTTCTTTCGTTATAAGTCCTCACGAAGAAGGTGACTCCTTTCGAGCCATGTTCCTTCTCCCTCAAGGCTAATTGTTTCTCTAGAATTCCCCATTCTTTCTCTACATTGACGCTTCTGCAGAAGCAGCAGCAAGAAGAGTAACAGCAACGGCGGTTGTAGTAGAAGTGGTGATCTCGTGGAGCGTCTCCATAGACAGACTCGAACTTGTTGAATCTCTTGAAGTTTAAATCAACTTTGTCTCCCAGCTCAACGATCTCCTTCTCGAAGATGTCAATAATGAAGTAACTGTTTCGATCCAAGTGAACGATGTCACCAACTTTTTCTTCCGATTCTGGTTTAGACACCGGGATAAGTGTTTTGGATTCATCATCTTTCTCTTTCTCTTCCTCTTCCTCTTCTCTAGGAGGAGCTGCCCAAACTTTCTCTGCACGTCTTCTCCTAACCGAATGAACAGAATTTGACCTAACTTGGTCTGCTGCAGGTAGTACGCTAGGTTTACCTGCTTGATCATCATCAGAGTCGCTGGTGACTACATCAATTTCTTTCATCATCAGAGTCGCGGCTGATTACTGCTGATTTACTTAGCTTCTCTTGTGTGTCCTGTGGAGGTTTTATAACGAATTAAACTAATGTTATATAGGATTAGGAAAAAGTTAGCCCTAATAACTAAAGGATAACAACAATATAGATTATGTACAACATACCATTTTGATTGTGATTTTTTGTGATATTTATTAAACGTTAGGATTTTGTATATATAATTTGGTTNGTTTTTTTTTTTTTTTTTTTTTTTTGAGGTTTGGTTCAATATTCAAAAACAAATTATGTAAATTTGAAAACTAACCATGTTTTCAAGTTTTTGGAAAACTAACTTTTTTGAAACAATAATTTTTTTATAAAATTTGAGAATATATAACTACAAAAAAATTATTTTGACATAGATTATTGTAACAAATTATCTTACACAGTTAGCATAGATGATTATGCATCCACACTATCACTTTAACTATATGTTGGCTATGTTTTATATTTTTAGATATCTTAATTAATTTTGATCGATCAAAGCTGCAACTTCTTCTCTAATGTAAAGGACACAAAACCAATTTTTATGCTAGAACATAAATAACTATATCAATCAAATTATTATTATGAAAAAAACTATAAGTTTTGTATGCCAGAAAATTATAAGCTTAATTTTCTATAATCAACTATCATAAGAAAATAATTTAGTTGAGGTAAATGTTATATAAGTACTCATTCTCACAAGCAAACTATCTAACGTATTGTGTGCAATTTAACTGCTATTGACGGTTGATGATTTTTAAGTCAGGCTTATCCACATTTTCGACCTGTAAAACGAATATTTGTTCCACTTTTGGAGCAATACAAACATCAACTCCAATATCAGATCATAAGAATCAAAATGGCACATAAGGAAGAATAAATCAATGATAACTAATTAAAAGAATGAACGATTTTTTATATAAAGTTGAATAACATCATTTTAGAAGGGTTATTTAAACTCAACAAGATATAGAAGAAAGACATGTAAATTTTTCTTTACTTTACCATCTAAAAGAACTCGGATTTGATATGAGGTTTTAGAACGTGGTGATTATAGTTTTTAAGAAAAGAAGTTTGATATCAAATGCTAAGTTAAGAGCCTAACTTAGAAATATGGATACATCTACAACTACAAGGCAGGGCTTATACATCAAGAAAACTATCAGGATCTGAGTTGACTGCTTGAGAGCAATCCAATTTTTTTTTTCCCAGGACACATAATAAATATAACTATCTTAATGAAGAATTAACTTTATGTTTATGGCCAATGTGGTACTACATTAACCATTTCCAAGCATATCTAAGTAATTAATGTATAAACAGTACGTATGGCTTCTTCAAATGTTGATTTGAATTACCTATGGCTCTATGTCATTTTTCAGAGAGTTGTGATCATTGGCTCATACTTATGCACCAGTAGACCATGAGCACTTAAAACAGTGTGTGTTTTTATTTAAACCATGATTTGGAAAAAAAAGAACTCAGACATAATGTTTTAATATTGTATGTAATTTATTTAAGTAAAACAAATGTTTTCACAAAACAGTTTAGTTTGCTTTTGGAGAATTAGTTTTGAAATGCATATTTTTTTGGCCCATTTTATGTATTTCTCTTCTTTTTAACTGTGGTATTTGTCGAACTTTAAGAAGAAACAAGCACGCTATTTGACCCTCGAAAACCAAAAAAAAAAAGAAGAAAAAAACATGTTTTCTCTAAATAACTAAAAGAGGTTTTCCCGGAACATCTTAATGAGAAAAGGGGATTTGTTATGAAACTGATATAATGATGAGTGTTTTGAAATGATGGAGATGGCGAAGACTTAGGAATATAAGTATTACAATGTCGGAAGCATGTCTTCTTACTTCTCCTTTCCTCCACTGTAAGAACTCCTCGTTACTCAATTTACCATTTTATATGTCCAATTTGATCCCACAAGTGAAAATCTATTTGACTTTTTGGTGCAGCCAATTCTGGAATCCATTCGGATTCTTTCTACGCTGCGCTTATTGATAGTTCCACTCACAAAGTTCAGCTGAGGCAAATCCACGCACGTTTACTGGTTCTGGGTTTGCAGTTTAGCAGTTTCTTGATCACCAAGCTCATTCACGCAAGCTCTTCCTTCGGTGACATTTGCTTCGCACGCCAAGTGTTCGACGAATTACCTCGCCCTCAGATATTCCCTTGGAACGCCATAATCAGAAGCTATTCAAGAAACAATTCCTTCCAAGATGCTCTTCTCATGTACTCCAAGATGCAACTCGCTCGGGTTTCTCCTGATTCTTTCACGTTCCCTCATCTTCTTAAAGCTTGCAGCGGTTTGCCTGATCTTCAGATGGGTCGTCTCGTTCACGCTCAGGTATTCAGGCTTGGCTTTGAAGCGGATGTCTTTGTTCAGAACGGTCTCATCGCCTTGTACGCAAAATGCAGGCGTTTGTGCCGAGCAAGAACTGTGTTTGAAGGATTGCCATTGCCAGAGAGAACCATAGTCTCGTGGACGGCTATCATTTCAGCTTATGCTCAGAACGGTGAGCCTCTGGAGGCTCTCGAGATTTTCGGTCAGATGAGGAAGATGGGTGTGAAGCCTGATTGGGTAGCTCTCGTCAGCGTTCTCAATGCATTCACATGCTTGCAGGATTTGGAGCAAGGTAGATCTATTCACGCCTCTGTTGTGAAGATGGGTCTTGAAACTGAGCCTGACTTGCTCATCTCTCTCAACACCATGTATGCAAAATGTGGCCAAGTCGCTACTGCAAAGACTCTGTTTGATAAGATGAAGTCGCCAAACCTGATTTTGTGGAACGCCATGATCTCTGGATATGCTAAGAACGGCTACGCCAAGGATGCTATTGATACGTTTCATGAGATGATCAATAAAGATGTAAGACCTGACACCATCTCCATCACATCTGCAATTTCGGCTTGCGCTCAAGTAGGTTCTCTTGAGCAGGCCCGTTGGATGGACCAATATGTGAGCAGGACTGACCACAGGGATGATGTTTTTGTAAGCAGCGCCCTGATCGATATGTTTGGTAAATGCGGAAGTGTAGAGTGCGCAAGAACAGTTTTTGACAGAACTCTGCACAAGGACGTTGTGGTGTGGAGTGCAATGATTGTTGGGTATGGATTGCACGGGATGGCAAGAGAAGCAATCAGTCTCTACCGTGCAATGGAGCGTGGTGGAGTGATTCCCAATGATGTCACTTTTCTGGGGCTTCTCATGGCTTGTAACCATTCAGGCTTGGTCAGAGAAGGCTGGTGGTTCTTCAACCGGATGACGGACCACAAGATAAACCCGCAACAGCAGCACTATGCATGCGTCATTGATCTTCTCGGGCGTGCTGGTCATCTGGATCAAGCTTATGAGGTGATCAGATGCATGCCGGTCCAGCCCGGTGTAACGGTCTGGGGAGCGCTGCTAAGCGCGTGCAAGAAGCATCGCCATGTGGGACTAGGAGAATACGCAGCTCAGCAGCTTTTCTCAATAGACCCATCCAACACAGGGCATTACGTGCAGCTCTCTAACCTGTATGCTGCAGCGCGTTTGTGGGACCGCGTCGCGGAGGTGAGAGTGAGAATGAAGGAGAAAGGATTGAACAAAGATGTTGGATGCAGCTGGGTTGAAGTAAGAGGAAAGTTGGAGGCTTTTCGAGTTGGTGATAAGTCACATCCGAGATATGAAGAGATTGAGAGACAAGTACAGTGGATTGAGAATAAACTCAAGGAATGTGGATTTGTGGCGTACAAGGATGCTTCATTGCATGATCTCAACGAGGAAGAAACCGAGGAGACTCTGTGCAGCCACAGTGAGAGGATCGCGATTGCATATGGGATTATAAGTACACCCAAAGGGACAACACTGCGGATCACAAAGAATCTGAGAGCTTGTGTGAACTGTCACGCCGCAACAAAGATCATCTCCAAACTTGTTGGTAGAGAGATCGTTGTGAGAGACACTAATCGATTCCACCATTTTAAGGATGGAGTTTGTTCTTGCGGTGATTATTGGTAACAACAGTTTAAAAGTAGAGCAATCGTTGGTTTCATTACGCGAGAAACTGGATTAGTCTGAAAGATTCACCAATTCTGACAAGGAACACAAAAGTTCTAAAGTCTATTAAAATAATGAGAAGGAACTTCTGTAGAATAGAGCTGATTACTTCTCCCAGCTGGGACTTGGCAGGTTACTTCTCAATAACGCTTTTGTCATACAAATACTCGACGAATTCATCGATGAGGTAAGGCCATGCTCCATCTGCATCGTAATTCGACAGCACCGGGTCCACCGTCTGCATCACAAACTACTGTCTCAATCCATATACCAAAACTAAGCCATAGTTGCAATCAATATGTAAGCTCGATGACACAGTTGTATCTAGTTTTTCTCTTACCCTTGCAAATTCCAGGAGCTGTTCCCATGTGTCCTTAGTTATGGCCTTGTTATGACGATCCTGGATTTGGTAAACAAACAAAATTGTATCAGAATCATAAAACCATGCCTTGATGATATATTAAATTCACGTGTGTTTGATTACCTGCAAGAAATCACACCAGTGATTTACAAGTGGCCACTCTCTTTCTGCAAAGAGCAACTGCCACATCCCAATCGCTGAATCTAAAGCAAGAGACTTCTGCCCCTGAAACATTTCACAGTTGTATATTTGTCACTGGCACAGAGAAAACAGCTCATGAAAGCAACGACTCCAGATCAAGCTTTCCTTACCTTTTCTTTCGCCCACCCAAAAGCAAAGTTGTATATTTCGTGGAACTTTTCTGAACAACATAAATCCACAACACGAACATTACACACATGTCAGCAAAACATGGAACATCAAATCCTAAAACAGATAAAGAATGGCCACTCGGTTATCTTCTTACGTTCATCTTTAAGCTCGGAACGCAAAAATGGCAGCTTTTCATGCAACTTCCCAATGGTATCTACGCTGTAATCAGAAAATTCGGTCCAAGTTAAACTCCGCACCAAAATGTCCTAGAACAGGCCACATCGTTACGAGAATTAAATAGCATCAAGCAGAGAGTTCACTCACCCTAATGCCTGTAATCCACCAATAAATTCTTCCCTGGAAAATTCACACGCTGTGGCAGCATTCATATGCCACGAAAGAACCAACTGAAATTGGAGTAAGTACCCATTTATTAGCTAAATTTCCAGAAGATGAACAAGAAAACCAAAAGCAACCAGTGAGAAACCAATGAGTTTAAACCCCCACTTTCAATCTGTTCCTCTACAATCTTCATTCATGGAAATAGCATATTCTCATCCACCTCACTTTTTAACCCTCTTAACCTTTCAAGTCACTCTCTCGCAAATCTTAATGTACTAAAACTCCAAGACAAAAGCGAGAAACACAAGCAAGTTGTAGGAAAAGGTTTCAGAATAAACATTACCGTGACTATGTCTTGAGGTTCCACCTGGAGAAAAAATTCAAAGTCAGTTGTTATTAATGCAATGTAAGATAAACCATATCCTTCTTAGCAATATTCAAAATGATAAGCTACCTGAATATCATTACACAGAACCGAGACACCATCAGCTAGAATCATATCAGAATATTGGTCTGCAGAATATAATATGACAATATTAAAGCAATCAGTTACACAAATGATATTAAACGTAGCTTTAATAAACTCAAGAGTAACAAGTAGCTTGCCTTTATATCTATTGTAGAGCTCCTCCAAGCGTCTTGTATCAGCATTGCTTCTTGGTTGGGGCTGGCTGTAAAACACATCAAACGCTGCTTCGAGGCGCCAGTCGCTGGATTTGAGAGCCTGAAGAGCATTCTTCTCACTGCCCACAGATGATAAACAGGTCAGCCAAAACGCAGTTTGAGATGTATGAACATTCAAAGAATGATGTAAATTGCGACTGCTACACAACTAGTTCCTGTTTTTGCCTTTAACTCAAACAACAAATCTACAGTAAATTTGAAAACAATTCTGCTAGTGGAGATAGATCCAGTTACCTAGCTCCAGTGATAGCCACGAACTGCTGAAGTTTTTCGCGGTTGGTTTTACTCAACTTATTCTGCAGAAGGAGAAGAGAGATCATATGATTAGTGATATAACCCACAAAGATGACGATAAACTTGGAAATCGCAAAATTAAGGAACTTGAAAGGAATTACAAAGATAAGTGGATCGATAAACCCAAAAAGCAGATGGGAGGGGAAAGCGCGTACCATTCTGAAGAAACGAGGCAACCAAAAAACAAAACCCTAACAAAGGGAATCGAGGAAGAATTGGAACTTTTAGTTGTTGGCTCTGTATATATGAAGAAACTCCGGCCACCGTATAGCAAAAGGAGTGAGAGGAGAGGAGTGAGTCAGGAGGAGGACTCGGGAGTCTCACGATTGCTCTTTTACTTTCCTCTCTCCGCCTCTCTCTCTTCTTCTGTTTTCTCTCCGCGGCCTCTCTCTCTTCTTTTCTTTTTAACTTTTCTTTGTTGTTTTTCCTTTTTTTTACTCTGAGTTTTTTTCCTTATTAAAATGAATGATAGAACCAAAAAAAGGTGAATGGTACAAATCCATAGATGGTAAAATATCTTAGCTAGGTTACAAATCTGTAAATGCGTAAATGCGTAAATGCGTAAATACCTAAATTACATGGCCGGAATCAAAATCGGATACGCGTAAGAACAATGTTTAGAAACATATAATCAATATTTTTTAAAAAATAAGAAGCTGATACGTGTAAAAAGCGTTTATATATGACAGATACAAATATATCATCAATTTTATATAACTCAATTAATAATAATTTTTTTTATAAAGGGTTTTCGTTAAATAAAAAAATACCATTATAAAAGAAATAAGATTAGAAGAGAAATGATTAAGTTTTGGTTTAAACTAAATGAGCTTTTAAAACAACTAAAATCTTAAAGTAGATAACAAAAGATCCTAAAGCTTAGGTTTTGGGGTGATGATTGCCATGGCCACGGCCACGACAACCTTGACTTTGCGACCGCTGCAGGTCTTTCATCTTCTTAGACGGTTTTAAAAGTTTATCTCTTCGGGATTTTTGCGCGGAAATCTGCCAATCCTATGAAAACTCCATTTTTATCAAAAAGATCACCAAAAGTATATTTATTCCTAGCCACTTTATCCTCTGATTATGGTGAAAAAGATGAAACAAAATCAATACTCGGAAGAGGGTTCTCGCTTAAGGGAACAGTGAAGGATTGTGATTGTGTTTCAAAAGCTTTGTTACTGGTTGTGGCAGTAATTGTTGTAGCGACACTCTCTATTTGAGCAGAAGATGGAGATGAGATCTAAGATGGCCACAACACTTATAATGGAGTTATGCTTTGTAATATCAGAGACAACCTCAGTAATGGTTGTACTTTCTTTGGGAGAAAAAGATACGGTTGGAAAAGAGTCCGAAAATTAATCAATTTTATATAACTCAATTAATAATAATTTAAAAGTAATTTAAATCAAAAACCTAATTTTTGAAAAGATCATTAAATTCATATTTTTCGTGATAATCTATTCAACTAAACAGAAAATTACTCTCATTTCGCATGTAATTAAATCAATTTTTAAAACAAATAT
Source organism: Noccaea bulbosa (assembly GCA_900406535.1). Classification (NCBI taxonomy): domain Eukaryota; kingdom Viridiplantae; phylum Streptophyta; class Magnoliopsida; order Brassicales; family Brassicaceae; genus Noccaea; species Noccaea bulbosa. The sequence goes on along the minus strand of OVBJ01000476.1, from coordinate 25,193 downwards.
TTTTTTTATAGATAATATATGAAAATTAGTCTTTGCAAAAGCCAAATCAAATATGTGCTATATTAATTTTTTTTATTTTAATAACTTGTAAAATCAAAACATATAAAATTATATTCATTTTTATTTACGATATCATGTTTCTAAAACTGTAGTTTAAGTTTCCAAAAAAGAATCATAAGCTCTTTAAACATTTTTATAAGAGTATTTTAGGAAGTGATGTGGAAGCGAGCTTTCAAAAGCTTCTGAAAGCTTCCAATTCATATTCCAAAATGGAAAACGATCCTCCAATGAAGCTTTCGTGCAATGTAGGTAAGTACCCTTTGGACTTTTGAATAGTCAAATGATAGCAAATATGTTTATGGTAGAAATCGAGTTCAGATGGGAAAGAAACTTTGTCTTCAAATCTTAATTTACTAAATCACAAGCATTTAGGATCCGACTCGTATTACGGTTGCAGTTGCAGTTGCAGATGCTAAAGTTTTGCTGAAGCAAATGCTTGTAGTTAAAAATATTATTAAGCCGTTAGTATAAGTTAGTATATACCATTTTATAGTTACTAATCATTAAAAAGAAACAGTAACATAATCACTTTGTATCGAATAGAACATTGAAATGAACTTGTCCTTTTGTTTGCGAGGAGGTTATCGTAGCATTAAGTTGTTTTCAGGAAATATTATTTTTTTGCGGTGCACTTGAAACTCTGCTTGTAAATTGTAATAGTGCAAGAATGCTACCATAGGATCTCTTGCTATCTTTTCAACGGTGTGGGTAAAAATCATATATAAAGTGAACATCTCTTTCGCTGAGAAAGAAAAAAGGCGAATATCTTATTTTGAAGTAACCTTTGGCTGATAAAAACTCAATTCCTTTATTAGTTTGCAATTTATTTTGTCGTAAACTGCAGTGTCTAATAATATTAAAAGAAACATTTGGTGTAACAAGACAATATAAATAGACAAAAAAAAATCAATAAACAAAATTCATGCTTGTGAAATATGTAGAAAAANAAAAAAAAAAAAAAAAAAAAAAAACAAGGATGTCTAATTTACATGTAGTGATGGTGTTTTTAATTTGAAAACTATCCTTGTTTTTTTTAATTTCGAAAAATACAATTTTTATATGTGAAATGAATTAATTATCCTAACTTGAAGTTTTCAACTAATTTAATAAAAATGAAATTTAAATAAAAAATATAAAATATCAAGATTTGATTATGATTTTGTTTCATTTTAATATACTTCCTAATTATTTGTTTAGATTTTATTAAAAATTCTTTAAAAATATAAAGTTGTTTATATAAAGTTTAAATGAGGGTGAGATTAAAGTTGTTATATAAAGTTTCAAAAATATTTAAATGTGTTTAAAGATAAACATTTAAAAATTTATCAAAAAAAAAAAAGATAAACATTAAAAATGAAAGATAGATTTATCAACTTTTAAAATTTTAATAGTTTATAAAGTTTAAATATATGTAAAGTTTGAATTTATAAAGTTTCATTTGGTTGAAGTGGGATGGGACTAAAATTGTTTATATAAAGTTATCAGAACTCCGCAGTTAAGCGTGCTTGGGAGAGAGTAGTACTAGGATGGATGACCTCCCGGGAAGTCCTCGTGTTGCACCCATTTTAAGAAGTGAGGAGCAAGTGGGCCAGTGGTTGGCATTACACCTCTGCTACCATCACGTCTGGAGTTCGACTCCACCTTCCCCCATTTGTGGGGATTATTTTTTCATTCGGAGGAAATAGGTCCGTGGGCCGGCCTGTTGTGGCCCACAAAAGATGACAAAAAAAAAAGTTATAAAAATATTAAAATTTGTTTAAAGAAAACATTAAAAATGTAATATAGATTTATCCACTTTTAAATTTTTAAAATTTATATGTATCTGAAAAAATCTTATTTATTCTATTATTTTTGAATTTCGTTTTTAATTTGCAACTGTAATTATTTATTAATGTTTTGTTTAAATTATGTCAAAACAGTCTTTTTACATTCAAAAAAGTGTATTTTTCAGAACAGAAAAAAAGTTAGGGTAATTTTCAAAATTTTAAATATAAATAGGGTATTTTTCAAAGAATCTCCTAATATAAACCATAATATTATACGTGATCTATACGAATAATCTTTTATAGGCATAATTTCAAACTTTGTTTATCTAAATACAACCATTAGGATAAAGGTCAATTTCAGTTTTTTAAAATTGTTTTGGCTAAGCGGCCTAAGCCTTGTTATACTTGAATGTTTTCAGATTTCTGCTATCGGACTTTCTTTTCATCTGTATAGTTTATATGCAACAATTGTTTTCTCAAATTTCTGTTTATTGTTCATACTTCAGAGTTTCAAGACTTCAAACAAAAATATAAAAAGGACAAACAAAATCTTTATGTTCAGGAAACAATCACACTCAATGGGTGATAGAGAAATCTGAATTCGAAACACGTGGCTTGATCGGTGCAACATTACCCACCCAACCCACCTTTGTGAGGAGTGAGGACGATGAGAACATCGTAATTTCTTGAAGCTAAAAGTAAATTAAATAACCAAACTAAAATCACTCTTTTCACGGCTCACAGACAAACATGACGACATTCTGTCTTCACATTTACTTTCTGGTATTAAGCTCTCACTTTTCAATTTGTATACATAAATCATTTGCTTTTGACAAAGTGAAAAGATATGTACTAGCCTTGATCATGACGATTGAATTCACTAATGATCCCCTTTCATCCTTCCCTACTGTATTAGTCGCAAAACAGAGTTTTTACCTTCCAAGCTCGATTAGTCTCTTTGTTTACCCTTAACTAATCATATACTAGGTGATAACCCGCGCTTTGCGCGAGTTGAAATATTTATTAATTATTTTTATTAAAATTATTGGTGTTTTCTTTATTTATTTTTCATATTTAAATTGTTATTATTTTTAAAAATTAGTAAAATTATATATATTATTTTTAATCATTACAGTTAAATATGGTATGATTGTTTTTCTTACTTTTCCAGAAACAAAATAAATATTATGTGAAATAAATTAAATTTGGTAACATTAAATATGTTAAGTTCAATATGTATTAAATGAAATCATTACTCAAAAAACATGTTAATTTATGGCTGATTTATAGGTTAATTTATTATTAATATGGGAAAATAATATATATTTGAATCTACACATAATTAAAAAAAACTTTCTTATAATATACTATATTTACTGGCGACATCATCATATAATTAGAAAATCTCAAACAAAATTCAATAATTATTTTTTAGAACAGTAAAATTATTTTTTAATTCTGTATGAAAATAAATATTAGAAAAAACATGTTTACAATTAAACTGATTATATATTCATTTATCTATATATGTTTAGAAATCCAGTATATTGAAGAAAACAAATTGTATAAAAAAATTGTATCAATAATTTTGAATTATTTATATCAGTATTTGATTCTTAAAATATTTTATAATAAATAAGTTTTACATAATATATGTTTTTAAGTGAAAGTATATTATCAATTGGTTATATATTAATATAAAAAATAAATATGTTAACAAATATTATATATTGGAAAATAAATTCAATAATTAATTTCAAAATATCTATATCAATATTCGATTTTTAAACTATTTTATAATAATTGTTTCACATATTTTTTAGACTATTTTAATTTTAAATATCTATATCACGTTTTCAGAGTTTAATTTTTAATATATGGTACACTATTTTTTATTTGGTTACAAATATAAAAAATTTGCATGTATCTTCTACATTATTTTTTATTTTAATTTTCTCCCANTAAAAAAAAAAAAAAAAAAAAAAAAAAACCAACAGCTCGACTCTTCACATTCAAATCGACTCTTTGCATCCGTTCTCCTTCTCCGATGCAATTCACCTCTCTCATTTTCACCATCTCCGATTCCGTTCGTCATAAGTGAGCGATGGCAGCTTCTCATATATATGATTTCGGAATCACTCTGACACTATCTCGGAGAATCATTCACGGCTCCAGATTTAGGGTTTATAACGAATAGATTCCATCCATCGTTCGCTATAAATTCCCCTCTAACCATCAAAGCAGAGAAGCTTCGCGCTATTTTCAGATCGTAGGTTCTTACAACGCTTATTTTCCGTTATTTCTCATCGTTGTTATCTGTTCTTTCGTCGCTTCTACCAATTTAATGAATCCTATGTATCTACAGGTTGATCTACACAACATCGCGAAACGTTGTAGACCCGATGAAGAAGAAGCCATGACAGTTTATTTACCTGCTCCAGAAGAATGGGACGATATTCTCCAGAATCTCTAAAAAGAAACTGATGATGTCGATAAGAAGATTGGTAACTTTACGCCTCTCCAACCTTCTTGATTTTTTTTTATTTGTCTTTATTCTAAACAAAGCATGATGACAACCAATTTAATTTTCAGTCCGCAGAGATCATGATCGACAGGTAATACTACATGACGTTCCATCGACTTCATAGATTACAGGACAAAGGTGACAACTCATTTCATTGTTCTCCTTCTATTGCATTACTTAATTAGCTTCAATTATTTCATTATTGTTCTCCTTGTATGCAGGTGATATTGCAATGTTTTAATTGGGGACATGAGAAAATTATGGATCCACGTTTGGTAAATTTTGCGCCTGAGATTGCAGAAGCTGGAGCTGACGAGGTGAATGAGCTAACCAAGTCTTGAACCTCATAGAGTGTGTGGTTGTAAGTAATAAAACTATTAGCCAACCTAGGTATCTGCTAATTATCCTAGATATTTACATAATCCACCTACATTTACCAATAGAAAGTTTTGAAATGGGTCTCTGCTAAATAGTCAAGATAACTGTGGTAGTATCTGGAAATAATAATCATCTGCTCTGTTCCAAATTATTCGGATATAGTTTTCCTCTAGAGGTGCCTTAGGAGCCATGACTAACATTGTGGGCCATATATTCAGTTTATTATAGGTTGTGAGTGAATGTAGCGAAACTGAAATCGCTTTTTGCTACACTCTAATTTCAAACTACGTCAACTGTTCTTTTTTTTCTCCTACTTGAGAGTAAAAAAATATGACATCCAAATCTAGATCATCTTCGTCTCATGTGGAGCCGTTGTTTGCTATTGATGGTGTCTGAACATGTACTTGCTTTGCCAATTTAGGTTGTAGCAAGCTCTTCTAATATTCACTTTAGGGATTGGTTAGCGCTCCTATGCTAAATTCCCCGCTCCAACAGGTGTGTAGAAGCTCTTTAAGTCAAAGATCAACACCGAACCTTTGGGCACCCCCACACCACCTACGTCTTCATAGCCATCACCGAACGTTGGCCTCTGGTCCAGATGATGTTAAAGGCTCCTTGCAAGAATTAAAACGCTAGGAGACTCAAATGGTAAACATAAACTTTGTGTTTACTATTCTGAAATTGAATGGTTTTCTTTAGTTTCTTAAATTGGATTAGCTAAGCCTCTAGAGTAATGTGCGTAGATTTGTTTCGTGCTGGATTAAGAAGTCTTATGCTGACTCCTCATAGAAATACTATTTGATTATATGGCGGCCTGGCGTCAACATGATCTTACGAATTTGAAATTGAGAAAGGCAGATTCTTTCCCGATTATACTCTACACTCTACTCCATATATATCTTGGTTTGGTTATTTTTTCAACAGTTTTCTTAATTCATGTTTCCTTTGTCAAGCTCGGATTCATTTTGCTAGCCACATCTGGTTTTTGGTGAATAATTTAACTTCACCTGATTGATCATTATAGCACAAGGTATTTTGGGTATCAATACTTTTCTGTGGGTTTGGAGTTTAGGAATTTAGGGAAGTGATTTGATATTTGGATGGAACATCGTCCTATAGTTGCTCGAGAGTGTAGAAGCGACAACACTGGTCCATAGAGATCACGAACCTTTCTCTTTTCCTATACCTATAATTGAATTGCTGAACAATTAGCAATGACATTATCTCTGAAAACAGGAAAAGGCATCACGAGCAGTTGAAGATTTGAATAAGGAGCATTAGTTGAAAAGAGTGAAAGTGGGAAGGAGATAAGGCAAACAAATGCAAGTAGTCGGAATTTTGATTGAGATGACATTGCGGCAAGGATGATAAGACAGAGCCATGGCAGCTAGCTTTACCAAAAATAAAATTTCAATGTCGCTTACTTCCTTGTCGAGCATGGAGGAGGTTTGGTAACAGATTTTGGGTGTCTCAATTTCCTCTTTAGCCATATATTATAAATTAGTGCATATATGAGCCGTGGCATGATGATGGTGACTTGTTTGTTCCCAACTGCTGGAACAGACCCCAAGGAAGACAATGTTTTTGGCGGTTTGCAGATCTTTCCTTTATTCCTTGATGTTTTTTTCTTTTAAGATAAATGGAAAATGGTACTAATTCAAGTAAGTGTTATTTAGTTAACAACAACAAAAAAAAAAAAAAAGATAAAATCTACAGTCGCCAAGTTGCAGTAAGTTTTTCAATAATTAGAGTAAAACACATTAACACTTATACGCAAGATTTGTTTACGTCAGTGGGTATGTTATATTGCTAATGCAACCATATATTTGCTTAGGTTATTTACAAATAGTTTAATTTATGATATAATCATTCATAGCTACATTTTTATAATATTCAAACATGAAACCGGAGGATGTGCTTATATTCTAGAGTTTATAAAATAAAGCCATCTAAATGTTTCGTAACCAAAGGTCCAAAACTATCATTAATTTACTCTTTTTTATTAACAAAATCATAGCTATCAAAAAAGAAAACTCGCGGGCATGGGACTAGTATCTTTGAATCTCAGCCATCCATAAGTTTAGTTATCATATCTGAAGAATTAATGTATAGATAGATGACAGGGCGTATTATCTCAGCCATCGTCCATACACTACAGTCTAAAAGATGCTTGAGGAATTTCTGATACTAACCAATGGATTTCTTTAATCGCCTTTTGCCATAAATAACAAAAGGTAAATAAAAGAAGCGCATTGCTGATTATTTTATTTCTTTTGAACATTTTCGTAGCATTCCTGTTTATTTTTCGTTCCATTTTTATTAGTTCCGTTACTCTGTTAGTGACTATAAAAAATGCTATACAAGTACAATTATACGAGTAAGAAGAGAATTTTTGTGCGTGGCAACGAAATGTATTGTGTATAGAATAGTGGTCAATTCTACGTAACTTAGCTAGATTCTACTATGAACATTTATGGACCACTCGCTTATATAAAGTGAAAGGTTCTCTTCTCTCTCTCTCTCTCTCTCTCTCTCTATAAAAAGCTTCCCTTTCTTCCCCATAACTCTTCACACCTCTTACTCTGTCACTAGAAGAACAAACAAAAAAGAATATCTAAACCCATGTCTGAACACTGTGGCCGTTTTTCCTCAAACATGTTGAGAATTTTTCTAGTATTCATTCTATGTTTGCATTTGTGCTGTGCCTCGAGTGACTGTACAAGCCACGATGATCACGACGCTGTGTCTCGAGAAGAAGCAGAGAAAGCGACGAAGCTGAAGCTCGGTTCCATCGCTCTGCTTCTCGTTGCCGGAGGAGTCGGCGTCAGTCTACCGTTCGCCGGGAAGAAGATTCCGGCGTTACAGCCCGAGAACGATATCTTCTTCATGGTGAAAGCTTTCGCTGCAGGAGTGATCCTCTGCACAGGTTTCGTCCACATCTTACCAGACGCGTTCGAGAGACTGAGCTCACCTTGTCTCGAAGGCACTGCAGCGAGCAAGTTCCCATTCGCCGGCTTCGTAGCGATGGTGTCGGCGATGGGGACGCTAATGATCGACACATTCGCGACGGGGTATTACAAGAGGCAACACTTTAGCAGTTACAATGGGAGCAAGCAAGTGAACGTAGTGGACGAAGAAGAGCATGCGGGTCATGTTCACGTGCACACGCACGCGAGTCACGGACACACGCATGGCTCGACGGAGTTGATCAGGAGACGGATAGTGTCGCAGGTTCTTGAGATTGGGATAGTTGTGCATTCGGTTATCATAGGGATATCGCTTGGAGCTTCACAGAGCATAGAGACCATAAAGCCGCTCATGGCTGCTCTCTCTTTCCATCAGTTCTTCGAAGGTCTTGGCCTCGGTGGCTGCATCTCCCTCGTAAGTCTCTCGTCTCTCGTCTCCGACTGATATTCGTTTGTGAAACTTCTTGCATGATTCGTTTCTGACAAGATGAATGGATGGATATATGTGTGTGTGTGTGTATAGGCGGAGTTGAAGTCGAAATCGACGGTGATAATGGCGGCGTTTTTCTCGGTGACGACATCGATTGGGATAGGGATAGGGATGGGGATGTCGAGTGGTTTAGGTTACAGGAGAGAGAGCAAAGAGGCGATAATGGTGGAAGGAATGTTGAACGCAGCATCTGCTGGGATTCTCATTTACATGTCACTCGTTGATCTTCTTGCTCCTGATTTCGTCAACCCAAGACTGCAATCCAATCTGTGGCTTCACTTGGCTGCTTTTCTCTCTCTCCTCCTCGGTGCTGCTTCCATGTCTCTGCTCGCCATTTGGACTTAATTATCCAGTGATTGGCTCTGCATGCAGCTGCTATCAACAATCAAGCACAAAAATGCCGCTCTTTTTCTCTAGAATAGAATCTGTAATGGTTTTTGTAATCTCGGAATCAATACTATTCTATTTTGATGAATACTATTCTATTTTGATGAACGCAAATGTCTGCTTTTTGATAGAGACAAAACAATAGTTAAAGGCAGAGAGAGAGAGAGAGAGAGAGAGAGAGAAAACAATAGTTAAAGGCAGAGAGCGAGAGAGGCCAGCTATTGTGAGAGAGTTGCTTTTTGGAGGAAGAGAAAGGTAAATTGACTAATGAGCATGATAGACGCTTAGACAGGATAAGCATCAATCATTCATTTCTATGTAACGGAACACTGTAACATCATCATCCATTTCACATCTATATTACAAAATCATCTCACTTGCAGTTGTTGGTGGCTTAAATTACAAAGATTTACATATACAGAGTCTTTTGTTTACCGACCTCCTCCGGGAATTCTGTTCCACGACAAGTAAGTAGGATCTCCAAGTCGCCTGCAACAAAAGAAACCACAGCTCCAAATCAAACATCTACACTTTGCTGTTATAATCTTTACAGTAATGGGTATATATACATATATACATACCTGGGTTTCACAAGATACATGACAGTAAATGCAAGTGCCAAGAAGAAACAGATTCCACCAACTGCGAGGTAAGCAATGCCGAGGAACTCGTTCTTTCCACCGAGCCAACTAGTTGTTGACAGAACAAGCTTCTTCTCCCCACTGAAACTGTACGTGTTGTAGTTGTTCTTCAAATTCACCTGTATGGTATCACCCTGCTCCAGGTCACGCTCTATCTTCCCGTATAGTTTCCTGAATGTTGGCAAAGCTGCAGTCCTCATCCACACAATCAGATCCTCTTGCTCACTCAGCTTATAACACCAGAGAGAAAGAGATTGCCAAGTCAAGTATTTTCCATAAGGATATGAGACTCTGTACCAAAGTATTAAAAGGCTTACCGATTTATTTGGATTTAGCCTGGCACCACCGATGAGACTACCATTCTGGAAGTTCTTGGGAAATACATTTTTGCCAAACTTGTTTTCCCTGTCACTCTTCCAAGCAATCCCTGTCTTGTTGACAACTAAAGTCTGGTTGTTTCTTGACAGAGCGTATGTGTCATTAAAGAGACTCCAAGCTATTAGACCACATGGCACAATCGGCTGCCCACCAACATCATCCTCAGGCTTGCATGCGCCTATTTGATTCTCATCTCTCACATTTCTCAACTGCGAATCACTTCGGCTTTTCACATACCTGTAATATCCAAAATACCACCAATTCCAGAAAAGTGATTTAAGGAATCTAAACCAAGCCTTAATTTAAACGAAACACTTCACTCAAGGTCTAGCACTGAAACACCACACAAAATTACAAGTTGTGAAAAGTTACCTGCGGTGATTCTGGTAGAAGTTCTCAAGCTGGTAATAAACGTAGATAGGCTGCTTCATACGCTTAGGAACCTGACAATCAAGTGAGCAAGCAAACAAAGACATTCAGAGGCTAATCATTCTCTCAAAGAAGGAAACACTGATGCTGCATAGGAAACTCACAATTATTGTCCGGCGACAAGATTTATCTCCAGCTCCTTGAATGTATGCAACTTTGTTAGCCCTATCAGGCGGCGGTATGCAGTCATTATCATACCGATCAACTATCTCAACAACCTGTCCATAAGAGATGAAAATATTTGTGAGATATGGAAGCAGTTTGTTAGGTGGACAAGAAAATGAAGAGCAACATTGGATTATCCTTTCTTACATCCTGGGAAGCGAAAAGAGAAACAACTCCCAAGGGAATGAAGATAACACTAATGACCAAAAATGTCAAAATCACCTGCAAAAGAGGCAAGAAAAACGACAATTTTGATACTGTTGCAGAGAAAAATTGGAGACTGAGGATACAAATATATGATGATGCAAGGAATATCAAAGAAGCTTACCCAACCAGGTGTAAGAATTGGCTTGCAAGCTGGAAGCTCCTGCTGTGTAAATTTTGAATCTGCAATCAATCATTAGCGAGCAAAAATCAACTTTTTAGCTATAACAATCTCCACTCCTAGCTAAAAAATCTTTTAAATTTCAGTTCTTTGAACGAGAAAGTAAGAACCCCAATAATAAATTTGGTGATCTCACTAGAGAACTCGACTCAATTCAAAGACCAAGCGAATAGTGAATCTAAGTTACTGCGCGAGGAAAACTTTGCATAAGTAAGCAAGAAGTTATAGAATGATTTGTAAAAGAAACTAAGTGAGCACAACAGTGGATTCGCAGATGGTAGCATGAAAGAGCAAATATGAGTAGACCAAAGTGTCAACAAAGATCGAAATTTTTGAAGATGACGAAGAGAGGGAGGTTAAATACACTTGGGTCGCTTGGAATTTCTCCGGGGGGCGGAAGAATCTGCGGATCCGTTAGCTGCGGTGCTAGACGATGCCGTATTGGGAGTCATGGCTAAGAAAAGAGAGTTTTTTTTGCGTTGAGAAAGGAAACGGTGAACTGAGAGAAGGGAGGAAATAGAGTAAAAGAGAAGAGGGAAGGAAGAATGGTCGTCGTCGTCGTCGTCAATGACGGCGGCTAAAGAAGACCCATGTTCTTCAGTCTAGAAGAGAATCCCCAAATTTGAAGTTTCGTAGAAAATGGCAATTGGCAAAGACGAGTTATTTTTCTTTCTTCTTTTTGCTTACTGACTGCTCTTTCTCTCAGACTTCGCTCCCTTTTTTTTTTTCCATTTTAACTGAAGATAAAAAGGACTTTAATTTCGACAGTTAAAATATTAAGAATTCAAAGAGTCCATTTCTTTTGTTTGGTTCACAAATTAACCCTCATGAGTACACAAAACCGAAAAAAAAAAATACTATCTGCTCAATTGCTAAGCTATTATTTAATAAATTGGTGACTAGAGTGGTTACGAAAAATGAAAATCTGTCCATTGCAAATGTCATGTTTGGTGGGAAGCGACCGGAGAGACTTGGACCCAAGTTAATTGGGCCTTTAATTTATAAATTTGGCTTTCATTAATTTTAAAAAGGCCTAAGCTTTTTTTCTTCGGTCCAATATCTGTATTTCTGCTGACAAGTCTACAAGTCGTAGATATTGGTTTGATCTGTTACATAATAAGGACTTGATTGATACGAGTCATGAGAACTGAGTGGTGTGTGTGATATACTGATATGAAAGGAATATATTCATCGACAGAGGATTATAAGACGAATCTGTAAAATAAAATAAAGGAGACAAGAGGCCGCTTGAAAACTAAGCAAACAAAACAATTACTTTCTTCCTTTTCTTCCCAACCTGTATGATTCCTATTTGCATTGCATACATTCTTAATTGATGAACTAAAAGTTAAACATCAGCTTTATTCCACTTGTCATCTTTATTTGAACTTTAAAGTACACTTAACACGAATCTTTTCATCTTAGATTAAACAATTTTTAAAACAAATAATATGCTTTCGTTCCTAACAGTAGTTATTATATTCCGGGCATGTGCATATATCCAATTATGAAAAACAATTTCGTTTTTGGAGTTTGACAAATAAAAGGACTTGGACATGCAAATTTTGGAGAATATAGACATGTGGGGATACAAAAACGCCTGCATGTATTACAACTTCAAAGCCTATAAAAAAACAAAAAAAAAAAAAAAAAAAAACTTCAAAGCCTATAAACCCTATTATTGCATATATAGCTAAATATGTCTCCCACTGCTTTTGTTTCTTCTTCATTTATATATGTTTAAAATTATATATGTCAATGTCACTCCGTAATTACTATATGTACTTATAATTTGCTTTAACAAAATATATGTGTATTTAAAAATTTGCAAGACGTCGTGTGTTCCTTTTTCCAACTTTCATAAAGACATAAATACTAATATTCTCTTGTACATTGCATCATCGTTTGGCATTTGTTTTGTTGAATGATGCAGCCGAGAGATGACTCATCATCAGGTCTTGTCCTCACTACTGACCCTAAGCCTCGCCTTCGCTGGACCACAGAGCTTCATGAACGCTTCGTTGACGCCGTCTCTCACCTTGGAGGCCCTGACAGTACGTTTTTTCTGATCGAACTCAGCATCATTTTATATCTTTCTTGAAGTGACTGGTCTTTCCATAAATATTTAGTAGCTACTCTCTTAATTGTGATACATATCTGCAGAGGCTACACCAAAGACCATAATGAGAGTGATGGGTGTGAAGGGTCTCACGCTTTATCATCTCAAGAGCCATCTTCAGGTCCTATTTTAATCCTTCCTCTCTTTCCTCTTCTTTACTTTTTCTTCTTAGTTTAAATTTCCGTTTTTCCTTTATTATAGTTAGGATTTCAAACATATAGTATTAGTAAATAACTACTTAAATATATGTGTGTTTCAACTACAGAAGTTCAGACTTGGGAAGCAGCCTCACAAGGAGCATACTCATGGTCACTCCATTAATATTAGAGATGCTAATAACAGAGGTGCGCATAGTTCATCAGCCTTCTTAAATATTTAAAATTCACACTGTAATATATGATAATCAACATCATGCATGCAGCCTCCATGTTGGATCTTCAGAGAAATGTTGTATTCGCTACTCCACACATCACTGGTCGCAATATGAACGAGTAAGTGCTTCCAAGTCCAATCCCAACTATTAATTCAAATATATATTAACTAAATAGATATGTACTGAGAATCTTATAATATACATAAATGGTAATGGATATGGTGATGAAGGATGCAAATGGAAGTGCAAAGAAGAATAGAGGAGGAAGTAGAAGTAGAAAGACAGGTGAATCAAAGGATAGCAGCACAAGGGAAATACATGGAGAGCATGCTAGAGAAAGCACGTGAAACCCAAGAAGCTAGCCTCACCAAAGACTACTCTGCTCTCTTTTTCGACCGCACCAATATTTGCAACAACACACCATCCCTCCCAATCCCATGGTTCGAGGATCATTTTCCCTCATCTTCCTTGATGGACTCGACGTTGAATGTCCCTGACATCAATTCCAACTTCTCCTTGCAAGATTCTCGGAGTTCCATTACCAAGACCCGTACGGTTTGTCTCGGTTAGATAATATTAGGTCTAGCTATTTGACTCTTTAATTTCTACTCTAGTTTCTAATGTGCATATAAATGCACGAGTTTGCATGTAATAACTTCTGCCAAACTTTTACTCTTCTCTATATATAAACGTGATTATGTGCAATATATAATTAAGTTGGTGGCCTCATGAACTTCTCAAATCATGTGTTTTTATTATATCTTTAGTTTCACACAGAATTTTAAAGATTTTCTTTCTACCTAGCTAGTCAATTTTCTAGTTATCCTATTCATCACTTCAATTTTAATCTACCTCTCCTAAAGTCCTATAATTTCCTTAATCCACCGCTGTCATTGAATTACAATGATTAAAATTTGCATTTGTCCACATTGACATTCTGATATTTTGGGCTACTGATATTTGGGCCAAAAGCCTAAAACTAGAACAGCCCAATTCTTGAATTTTGAAAATAGTGATCGTGTAAAACGTTAATCTCTTCCTTTGTGAGGAAGGCATAAATACTTTAATAGTCTGGTTAAAAGTTAAGACAAGGTTTATCATTTGTGCAGTAGTCTCAACTCTCAACTCTGTCGGTTGACGAGTCAATGGAAGTCTTGTGGATCTGAAACGGTCAAAAAAGGATGTTTTATTTAATCTTTTTGTATGACTCCGTTACATAACTTAAAGATAGGATTGAGCGATGGAGTAAATGTGTTATTGTTTTCTCTCACACTTCACCAGCCTTCAAATCTCTGTTACTATTAGATTTTTGAAACAACTTGTTTCTTTTCTTTGTTTAAAGCACAAAGTTAATGTAGCTACATATATGTCTCGTTTTATCCTTGAGAAACAAATCGTTCGTCCCGTTCTAAAAGTTGTACATCGTTAATTTGCAATGGTTCTATATCTAGTTTACAAAGAAAACAAAAAAAAAACTCAACAAAAATAAACTGCAAAAATCTTTAAACCAAATTTATTCAAATGACAATGTGCCAATGTTTCATGATAATAAAATGAGTTCTGGAACTTGACATTTGGTACTAATTAAATACTTCCTCCGTTCCAGAATATAGGATGTTGTAGAATTTTTTCTTGTTCCAGAATATAAGATATTTTAGAATTTTTAAAGTACTTTTTACAAACTTTAAGAACCATTAATTAAAAGCAATTGAATTCTTGAAACTCTATTGATTAATATTTATTAAAAAGTGGTTTGATTAAAAAAATAAATCATTTATTGTTAAACAATAAATGTTTCTTAATTTGTGTGAAAAGTCTAAAAAATCTTATATTATGGAACAAGAGAGTACTAATAAGTCCCTAGCTCAATAATAAAATAAGAGACCAGGAAAGACAAACACCAAAAGAGCTACGTATAGGAGCTTCTTAATTACTACTCCTACAGCTAAATCACGTACAGTACGTACGTGTCTTGGAAAAGCAGACTCATGAATCATGATTACCCATTTATTGTTGATTAGGAAAGCGAATTGTGTTACATCATTCTGACTTCATGCTGTCAAATTAATACCAGATTTGCCCAACAATATAATTGCCTCTTATTTCTTTAATTTAACTGTTTTTTATTGAAAATTATAAGAATACCAAGTGGTTTATTCCATGACTTTGCCCACGATTAGGGTTTATCAATAAAGAAAAATAATTTAATTAAACTAACGAAAGGCTGAAAGAGACGAAGGCTGAAATACGTTATACTAATGGAAAACCAAATCAAACGTATAGTTAAATATATGTAGCTTCATTTAGACGAAGATTTTACATGATATGGTAATTAATAGCGACTGATTTATATTATTATGTTAATTAACCGCTTTCTCCCTACCCATTAGTTAATTCTTGCATTTAACTTGACGGATTCAAACTATCGATTGCGTTATAGACCTATATTAAGCTTGACCCGTACGTACGTGGCTTACTTAAGCGGAAATTGTATTTGGAATTGGAAAGCTCCAAGGATTGATCCAATTCCTCTGATGCTCCAATTTTCTAGTAGTTGCGATTAGGTCGGAAAATTTTGCAATCGTGCTCCCTACTTTACCTCAAATATTAACTAATTTCTTAGTAAATGAAACGTATTTACTGCAAATGTATACTCTTTCCGTTCCGAGCTATTGTTTCCGACGTTATAACTTAATTTGCCGATTCCCATTTTTGGGTTGATTAATAGAAATATTTTTTTAGTATAAAAAAGGTATTACTACATTTATGATTCCTAATATTCAAACACTACAAAAACTTGTGTACTTTTCCACTAGTATCAAAAAAATAATGCATTTGCATAAAAAAAGTCTCACACGATGACAATAAGTACTCGGCTAAGATCTCATGTTTTTGCNTCTTTTTTTTTTGTTTTTTGTTTTTTTTTTTTTTTTTTTTTTTTTTTTTTTTTTTTTGTCACGAGCCATATCAGTTTCTACGTTACAACTTACAACCATTTATAGGTTGGTCATTATAAATACTTCTATTGAAAGATGTACTCGGCTTTTCTATTGACTCCGAAATTTGTGGTTTAGACTTTTTTTAGTTTGGAATACTAGATTGTCTGTTAAAAAAAGTTCTACCGGGCTAAAAATTGAGCCACAGTTGACAGTTATAATTGAGTAGTGATTCTCGTAGCTTTTCCAAATTAACAAAGTAACAAGTGTCTACATGTACCTTTTTTTTTTTTCTTTTTCTAATTCTACTTGCATTTTATTATAATGAAGTGAAGGGGTAACGCTGTTACAAGTAATAATTTTAATTAGATCTTCTAGCGTTTGTGAATTATGTATGCGTATTCATTTTTTGTTTACAAAGGCGCGTGATATAAGGTATATAAAACTAGCTAATCTCATATATATGCATGGATTCAATAGAAGTATACATACAACATAACGTAATTAATGATCCGATGACAATAACTTGTGTTTCTTTCTCTATTTTTCTTACCAATGATCCGATGTATTTTGAAGCCTAGTACACAACAATTAATAAAACTTCGTCTTATAGTTTTTAGCAAGAAAAACTAGTGTCTTATAGTAACAGTATATATATGATCAAATAATTTGCATAAAACTATCATCTACAGGATCCGTGCATGCAATGCAATGAATGGCATTAATCATAAACACAAGTTAATTAAATAGGTACATAGATGATTTTGTCAAGGAAAGTGACGTGAAGTGCTAATGTCTCTTAACAGGCTTCCATTTGAAGACACACATAGAAAAATAGAGAAACAACACAAGTTTGGTTAATCACATAGTTTAGTTCTCCCAAGGAAGAAATTAGTACTGATGAGGGAAAATTAATTAAATAGTGACCCTGCTGGTTTATTAACACCATGCAAGAGAGACCTTGTATATATAAATTAGGAAAGATGAAAAAGAACTGGGAAATGAAAAGAGATAAAATGGGACATCGATGTTGCGGAAAACACAAAGTGAAGAGAGGTCTTTGGTCTCCTGAGGAGGACGAGAAGCTTCTTCGTTACATCACCACTCATGGTCATCCCAGTTGGAGTTCTGTTCCCAAGCTTGCCGGTTTTATATCTTCCCTCTTCTCACTCTCTTTTTCATAAGTATATCTGAATTAAAATGTGACCTAAAAGATATATAAGAGATTAAGAGACATCGGTTCATCGATATTAATTAATTAGCATGTTTATGCATGTATGTGTGTATATAGGGTTGCAAAGATGTGGAAAGAGTTGCAGATTAAGGTGGATAAACTATCTGAGGCCTGACCTGAAGAGAGGAACGTTTAACGCGGAGGAAGAGCAAATCATAATCGATGTACATCGTATTCTTGGTAACAAATGGGCTCAGATTGCTAAGCACTTGCCTGGACGCACTGACAATGAAGTCAAGAACTTTTGGAACTCATGCATTAAGAAGAAGCTTCTTTCTCAAGGCTTAGATCCTTCCACTCATAATCTCATGCCTTCGCACAAAAGATCTTCATCTTCTAGTACTAATAGAATTCCCAAGCCAAGCAAGACGACGTCCATCATGACAAACCCTACTCCTGATCAATCAACCACTGCTTTCTCAATCACAAACATCAATCCTCACACTTCCAACAAACCAAACAGAGTTAAATCTCCTAACCGGAATTCAGTCCCCTCTCAAACCATGATTCCCACCAACGATGCCATGTCAAATCTTTTAGATGATGAGAATATGATTCCTAATTGGTCAGATGTTGATCAGGGAATGGTTATCCAAGACGCTCCGATGTTATTGGGAGACAAGGCAGTAGTAGGAGTTGATGATGATGATCTCAACATGGACATTTTGTTTAATACTCCTTCTTCCTATACTTTTGATCCTGATTTTGCTTCCATTTTTTCTTCTGCAATGTCCATCGATTTCAACCCCATGGATGATCTTGGCTGGACCTTTTAGTTCATGTTGGCTGGATTTCCGTCTTACTCTACAATATTTTCAATTCCTCAATTGTAAATATATTTATATGAATAATTTCCACTTGCTTCTTTTTGCGTTTTGAAAGCTGAGATTTTACCAAAATCAGTTGGCCATTTTCCACACACAAAAAAAGGAGTGTTATTTTCTTGTGTTGAGATGATAAATCCAATGATTGATGTGCTTTATGTAATTAATTGTACTCATTCGACCAAAAAAAAAAAAAAAAAAACTATGTTATGTGCTTTATGTAATTAATTGTAGTGCCATTTAATAGCAATTTCGTCTACTTAAGAAGATGGGCTGAGTAAGCTCTAATATATAGGGGAACTAGTATGTTGGCCCGTGCATACGCACGGGGTATAATATTTTTTTTTCTNTTCAGAGTAAAAACATATTTCAATTTACAATTATATTTTAAACATAGTAAAGCAGAAATATTAAAATTTTAGCATTTGTATTCCGTACAGAGAGTTGATTTAACACATTAAAAAACTTTATATGTTTCTCCACCTCTTAACAAATTAAACCATCACATTTCACAGATAGAATTACAAAAGAAAGTTGATTATTAGCAAAAAAAGAAAAACAGTTAATTATTAGAATGGTATTCTCCTCTCTGTGAAATTGTTCCGCCACGTTGTCTTTGAACGTGTTTGTAACTTTATATATACCAACGATATTCTTGAAGAATAGAGAAGATGGTGTGCTTTGTCGTTATGTTAACGTGAGAATGTTCTTTCCATTCCAGAGCTCCGTCTTTGGCCCTGTAAAAAGCTTTTTATGTTGTTGTTAGTTTTTCAAATCCTAAAACAAAATAGCGACGTCGTAGTAGTAAAATTAAAACTATACAACTACTATATCAGAAAAAAATCAGTG
>OVBJ01000475.1:0-54626 GCA_900406535.1 Noccaea bulbosa | reverse complement strand
AAGCCAACTTAAACTAGGAAACACAAAACCAAACCTGTTTAGGAATCATAAGCTAATATGGAGTCTCTTTAATCCTTATCCTAATTTGAATATTAGACAATAGCTTAACAAATGGTTTTCGAATTGATTACAACACCGCATCATAACTAAGCATTCGGAATTTTGTACTACCATGCACGTGGACACTAGTTTTACCGGAAATCAATTTGTCAAACAACCCATCTGTTTTCAGTTTCATTATTAGTAAAAAGGTTACTTCAATTCGTGACAAAAAAAAAAAAAGGTTACTTCAATGGATACAAAAATCATGTTAATTCTAACTATAAAATACCATTTGATTACAAATAAGATGTATTTTAGCTACAATATAAGTATATATGTTTTCTGTTAATTTCAAACAGAAACGCAAACGCAAACGCAAACATAAGAAAACAACTATGGATATAATCTAACAGCCAACAGGTAGCTATTAATAAAACTGATAGGTTTATAGAACGAAGCTCCGATTAAAATCAGAACTTGAACCCTCTTTAAAAAAAATATCTGAACTTGAAAAAACTTGTTATCATGACGACGTGAATTATATTATTAATTTCTAATGACTAAAATTGTAGGCATTTAACAAAAGCTGATTTGTATAGTACATCAAATTTAACTTAAGCACGTATATTATATATGTCCATTCAAATGATTATTTGTGTACGTAACGAAAAGATTATGTTGTGTTAAAAAAAATCAGCCGATTTAACGATTAATCGGTTATTAAATTGCTAATCAGATGCTAATTGAGTCGATTTTTTATAATCGTTATCACAAACCGGTCAACTGTGATTTGACCAATTTGATCGATTAATTGCAAAAAACCGGCCTATTAACCATAAATTTTTTTGAACCACTTTATTTGATTAAAAATTTGAAATCTGTTTATTTTGTTTTGCTTTGCTATGTGTTTTAGAAATGAAATTGTCTCAAAATAAGGATGAACAATTAGTAAATTAGCATCTATTAGTCTATATTTATGAACAACTTGATCATTGAAGAACATAAAGATGAAGAATTAGTAAATTACCATCATTTAGTTATATTTTGTATGTTCTCAATATGATTAAGAGTATTTTTATATTTGTTATTATATATAAATTGGTAAAAATGCTTAATATAATCTTTTGTCTGAGTTTATAATTTTGGTATTAATGTCTTATATATATAATTTTTAATATATGTAAAAATATAATAAAAATTATATCACGATTATCTCCAATTTATTATCGATTTTTGAAAAATCGTCTAATTAGCAATTAACAAAATCTTTAAGACAATATGACAATGACAACAGAATATCCTACATTCATACGTGAGAAGTACTAGAAACGATGAATCTAGTTTTTGAGACACACTCTCAGGAAGTCTCAACCCATCTAGGTCACTCTCAAGAAGTCTCAAGTCTCAACCCATCTAGGTCACTTTCACTTTTTTTTTAAAGGATTATATTAAGTAGATCGAATACATCTACTTACTTTTTACAAGTAAAGTTTAATTGAGGACCATTAATTTAAGGTTAACTTATGGTAATCGTTTTTTATACATTTTTGGTTGGTTTTATAATTTATGATGGAATCATAAAGAGTGGCCTCGTGCTGACAATGTTATTAATGCTAAATTAATAAAGTGGACCACAGAAAATGGACTGTTCGATCACTGTTTTTTTAATCCTGTTCCATGCAATTAATGAGAGCATCTCTTTCACTTTATATTACAGCATATTTTATTTTATTTTATCATCTTTAATACAGTATTTCTATTGTTTTAGTAATTTATTTTCTCGATAAACTATATAGTACTATATAATCTGCGCCTTGTTAACAATGATTTGTTCTTTTTACTGGTTAATAATGGCTTATGTGTAACAAATTGTAACTTGATTTTTTATACCACGAATTGGTAGGCCTTTTGTCAAATTGACCCTTTTTGAGAGGAAACTATAGGCTACAATCTATTGTTTGCGTGTGTTCACGATGACCACAGTGTACAAATTACACTAGATGACAAATTTTTAGAAAACTATAAAAGAGAAACTGTTTAGGAATTATTGCTGAAAACATAAATCTTGATTACTCTGTTCCAGAATATAATATTTTTTAGATTTTTCACACAAATTAAAAAATATTTATTATTAAACAATAAATGATTTATTTTTTTAATCAATCCATTTTTTAATAAATATTAACCAATATAATTTCAAGATATCAACCATTTTTAGTTAATGGTTCTTGAAATTTATAAAAAGTACCTTAAAAATTATAAAACATATTATATTTTGGAACAAGAAAAAATTCTAACAACATGAATGGAGGGAGTATTAGAAACATAAATCTTCATTATTTTCCATGATTTGCTACTTTCTATGCGGTTAAATGTGACTGACATTATTTAATTAGTAGTATGAGAGAACCTATAACATACTGTATTGGTTATCTATTTCCTTTAAAAATGTTATTTCAAATACTTTGTAGTTTTAAAATCAAACCATTAAAACAGCTGGCCGTAATATCAATATAAAATAAACAAAGTCTTACTCCTTTTCCAACGTTCGGACATGAGACACGACAAGTCGTCCTAGTTAGGGGTGATAACTTTCTTATATAGTTAATATCTCATTTATATATCAATTGTTTGTCAAATATCATTCAAATACAATCACTTATCTTCATTAGTTCATTTGATTCTCTTCCTAGTTCCAATTTATCCCCACCATTATCTTTAATCCAAGCTTCATTCTTTCTTGATAACCTTATTGTTTGACTTCACATATATATAGGTTAATAGGTAGCTCCTACGCAAATATAATACAAGAAATTAAAGATTTTGCGACAAAACTGAAGATGGACATAATTACCAATTATAACTAAGATTCGAATACAATGCAGAATATATTCTAATAATATAAACTAATCAAACATTGCAATCATGCAGTGTATTTTAGTCAATTTATATACAAGCTTGTATGTTTGTTTCGCGGGAGCTCCTCGAGGCAGAACATTAAAATTCATGTCTTTCATTGAGTTTCACCACTAGAATCATTTCTATCTTAAAAACAATAAAAAATCTTCTTGAATTTTTATATTTTATAATATATTGAACTCATAACATTCAACCACTGCTTTCCTAGCAAAAATGTGATTTAGTTGGATTTTACAAGAGTGTTATAATATAGCAAAAAACTGTTGACAAATTTAGATTGTAAGTTCAATTGTTATGATGTATGTATTTTAAAACATGTTGAACTCATAGTATTATTCGGGTTAGTTCGCTTAATAAATACATCGAAGAAATAACAATCAAACATTAGAAAATCCTTTTACACAAAAAAATAAAAAAAGACAATGTTCATATCTTATTAATAAAGCTGAATGCGCGCGATATGGTTGTGACATGTCGGATTTTTTATCTCACATGAACATTATATGTGTCAATTTTTAAGTTATAACTATTAAGATCTTGACATGTGTCTTAAAAAAAAACAAAAAAATATTAAAAAAAAATATATATTTTTCATATTCTTACAAAAAAAAGCTGCATATTCTAATAAAAAAAGAAAAAAAAGTAATTTTGCATGTGTCATATTCTAAGAGAAAAATGTCCATATTCTAACGGAAAAAAAGAAAAAGTGGAAAAAAGAAAAATAAGGTGAGAAAATGTTCTATATTCTAACGGAAAAAAAAAAATTTACAGACCTTAAATTTTAAGATAAAANATTTTAAAAAAAAAAAAAAAAAAAAAATCTATATCTTACCAAGCTAAGGAAAATATTATATTTTCCATATTCTAATGGAAAAATAAAAAAAAATTACATGCCTCATATTTTAGGATAAAAGGGTTCCATATTTTAACGGACAATGACAAAATATTTTTGCAGTTTTTATATTCTAAGATAAAAATATTTTATATTCTAACGGAAAAGAAAAAGAAGATGAATATCTTTTATGTCTCACCAAACCCTATATTATAAGCTATAAATTTTAAATTTAATTGTGTGCTTCCATCTTTTAAAAATAAAAATAATCATGTCTTCCAAAGTTCAAGAAAGCAATAGAGATTATTTGATTCTAAATCAATTAGATTGAAATCGAAATTATCGTCGTATTATAGTATACATTATTTGAAAGTGAAAAATTAGAAGTTCTAAAGAAAATAATATTCTTATGAGAGTTGAGTTTATATTACACCATGAAATATGGTTATTATACAATTATTACAGGACTATTACTTTTTATTATACAGCAGAATGGAAGTATATTAAGTTTTTTAAATATTGTTTATCAAGTTTTCAATAGTAGTTTAGTTTTATTTAAGAGTATTTATATTTGCGACAAAAAAAAAAAAGTAATCATGTTTTTTTAAATATTTTTTCATAATTGTTTCAAAAAATTTAAGATAAATTCTGCATATACAAGGGGCATTATCTAGTCTTTTATATACTGTAGTATAAGTTTTTTTTACTTCTCAGGTGAATATACTAACATAGGATTTTATCATTTCATTAAGTATGAAAATCATAGTACAGATAGAGAACTATTCAGGGGGTGTTATTCAATCATAGTTTTTAATAAAGTCTAAATACAACTATAATCTATTGTTATTCAATCATAGTTTTTAAATCTTTTAACAAAATCTGATGTTATTGATTTAAGTATTTAAAATACTTTCATTAAAAGATTTTAAAATTTAGTGTTATTGGTTCTTGTATTTAGAATCACCTCATTAAAAGAGTTTGAAATCTAGGATTATTCAATTAAAGATTTGAATAGATCAATTAAAATCTTGTGTTATTCAAATTTAATAGATTTTGATCAATGGATTTGACATAAAAGAGTTTGTTTGGATTTGAAATCATTTTCATGTGTAAATTATAGCAACCAAAATCTAACCATTTATCTTCAAATTTTGTAATCAATTTATTATAATTATTAAATGGAAAATTTCAAAAATACACATTCTGAGATGTCAATTTTCAAAACTACACCTCTAGGACGACTATTTTCAAAAATAACTTTTTCATTGTGTAAAAAAACTCTAAACCCTAAAATATAAACCTCAAACCCTAAAATCTAATCTTGAATACTTAAATATAAACCCTAACAGAAAATAGTTTCCGTTAACAAAAAATCGAATTGACTAACAGAGGCATTAGTCAAGGTTCGTTTTGGCCAAGCGATGACAAATTGGTGTATGAAATAAATGATTTTTTATAGTTGAGATATGGAATGGCACACGTCAAAAGTTGAGGTATTAATTGAAACCTTTAGATAGAGTTGAGATACTAATTGGCCGTTTCAACTCAAAGCTCGATTCAACCATAACTTCTTGTTCTTAATATTTCTTCCTATATATAGAAGGTTAAAAAATATATACTATGGGTTTTGTTGTCTTCTTTCTTTCCCGAAACCGAAGCGATGTCATGTAAAATTCACTAACTGAGGAGTCCATAACCTTAAAATCCATTCTGCCTTTTCTTTCTTTCTCAATCTTCTGATTTTTTTCAAAGACAAACATTTTGTGTTCGACAGAAGTTTGAATTTTCTTCTTTGTATGGGGATGTTACAGAGATGAATAAACAATGGCTGCCGGAGATAACAGAACGGTGCCGGAAAACCTAAAGAAACAGCTCGCGGTTTCAGTTCGAAACATTCAATGGAGTTACGGAATTTTTTGGTCTGTCTCTGCTTCTCAACCAGGGTACATCTCCTATAATCTTTAATTCTTTTAATTAGATTTTGTCTCTTCAAGTTAAAATTTTCTTGGCTCTTTCTCTTCATTAGAGATTCTTGGATTCAGAATCAAAATCATGAGACATTGTTGATTCGAGATAAAGTAACTTATGCTCTGTCTTATCCGACATTTCTTCAATTTCGTTTCAGCTAAAGTATATTTCCTACATAATATTAAAAAAAAAAAATTCCTACATATTTAATTCGAAATCAAGAACTCAAAAAAAAAAAAAGGAAATCAAGAACTCAATTTAAATTTTTTCTATACTCGGTTTAAATTTCGATATTTGTCTCTTTTTTTTCTCGATTAATTAAGAGTGTTGGAGTGGGGAGATGGATACTACAATGGAGACATTAAGACAAGGAAGACGATTCAAGCAGCGGAAGTCAAAGCCGACAAGTTAGGTCTTGAGAGAAGTGAACAGCTTAGAGAGCTTTACGAATCTCTCTCCGTCGCTGAATCCACAACTTCCGGTGGCTCTCAGGTAACTAGACGAGCTTCCGCCGCCGCACTCTCCCCGGAGGATCTCACCGACACCGAGTGGTATTACTTAGTCTGCATGTCTTTCGTCTTCGACATTGGTGAAGGGTAATTCCGTCGTTCCCCTCATAATCCATCTCTAATAGACTTGAACCATATACTCCTTAATTAATGCAACAAGAATATCGCTTAACGTAACTTTTTATAGATAAATGTGAACTACATACATACTAGTAATTATAACACTACTAATATCAACATTATTTTCACTTGCTTCCAAATTCGTGTAAAATATATCAAAAGGCGTTCTATACAAAGTATTTTAATTTGTCTCATAAAAAGACAAAAATACCATTTATTATCTTGTCTCCTTCAATTCTCGTTTTTCATAGGAGCCTATTCCGAGATGTTTCGAGTTTAATTGTATCGTTTACATATACAAATATATCTTGTTTTATTGTTTCAGTATAAAGATAAAGATTTAGAGATAAGATATAAAGGTTAGTTCTGTCTTTTTATTATAGAATACCCGGAGGAGCGTTAGCAAACGGTGAACCAGTATGGCTTTGTAACGCTCATACCGCCGATAGCAAAGTCTTCACCCGATCCCTTCTCGCTAAAGTGAGTTTTGCTTTTGCATATAACTTTTGCTGTTGGAAACGCTAACGCTATAACTGAAAACGCTTTTTTCGTGTGGTCTTTTTGCCTTTTATAAGAGTGCTTCGCTTCAAACCGTGGTTTGCTTCCCTTTTCTTGGAGGAGTTCTCGAGATCGGCACGACCGAACATGTAAGCCAATGTTTTATACTAATATTTATATAAATATCACATTATTGAATTTTACATCAATTAAATATTAAAAGAAAATAGTAACGATCGAAAAACATCCCATCAAACACCAAATATGTATTTGAATTCTCCGACATGATTAATCGATTTTGACATAAAGCTGTACATTTTAATTATAAAAGTTAAAAATAAAGGCTATTTCAATTCTTTTTATTCTTTTAGATTACAGAGGACTTAAACGTGATACAATGCGTGAAGACGCTGTTTCTTGAAGCTCCTCCTTATGCTACAATATCAACGAGATCAGATTACCAAGAAATTTTCGATCCTTTAGGCGATGATAAATATGTTCCTGTGTTTGGAACTCATGAAGCTTTTCAGACACCTTCTACGAGCGAGTTTGAGCAAGAACAAGATGATCATGATTCGTTCATCAACGGTGGTGGTGCGTCTCAGGTGCAAAGCTGGCAGTTTGTGGGCGAAGAACTTAGTAACTGCGTTCAGCAACCGCTTAATTCTAGCGATTGCGTTTCCCAGACGTTGGTTGGAGCAACCGGGAGAGTTTCTTGCGATCCAAGAAAAAGTATGGTTCAACGGTTAGGTCAAATTCAAGAACAGAGTAACCGTGTGAATATGGACGACGATGTTCATTACCAAGGCGTGATCTCGACGATTTTCAAAACGACGCATCAACTGATTCTTGGACCGCAGTTTCAGAACTTCGATAAGCGATCAAGTTTCACGCGGTGGAAGCGATCATCATCTACAAGAACATTGGGAGAACAATCGCAGAAGATGTTAAAGAAGATTATTTTCGAGGTTCCTCGGATGCACCAAAAGGAGTTGTTGTTGTTACCGGACACACCCGAAGATAGCGAGTTTAAGGTCGGCGATGAAACCGCAAACTATGCCTTGTCCGAGAAGAAACGCCGCGAGAAATTGAATGATCGGTTCATGACGTTGAGATCAATCATTCCTTCGATTAGTAAGGCACGTAACGTAATCCAAAACTTTTTCTTCAGCAACATTTTCAGTATTATGTTTTCAAGTAACTAATCTCAAAATTATATTTATGCAGATTGATAAAGTGTCGATTCTTGATGATACGATTGAGTATCTTCAAGAACTGCAAAAAAGAGTTCAAGAACTAGAATCTTGCAGAGAATCTACGGATACAGAGACGCGAATGACCATGAAGAGGAAGAAACCGGAGGATGAAGACGAAAGAGCCTCGGCGAATTGTATGAACAGCAAGAGGAAGGAGAGTGATGTGGATGTAAGAGAAGATGAACCGGGTGATACCGGTTATGTTGGTCTAACCGATAATTTAAGGATCGGCTCGTTTGGTAATGAGGTGGTTATTGAGCTTAGATGTGCTTGGAGAGAAGGGATATTGCTTGAGATAATGGATGTGATTAGTGATCTTAACTTGGATTCTCACTCGGTACAGTCGTCAACCGGAGACGGTTTACTCTGCTTAACCGTCAATTGCAAGGTACATTCATTCATTTACAAGCTTGATTTTTAGGTTACTTAACCGGAATATAAGTAAACCGAAATTTGATGTATATGGTTCAATGTTAATTTGCAGCACAAAGGGACAAAGATAGCTACAACAGGAATGATTCAAGAGGCACTTCAAAGGGTTGCATGGATATGTTGAGGTCTCACGGTTTAGATTGATAGAATTAGCTTTTCTCTCCGGTTTGGTTTTTCTAATCTTCGGTAGTTGCTGAATCAAACCGGTTTTTTTTTTTGTAATTTCGAAATTATCCTTTGGAATGCTTATAAATCGAATTCTTTTTGGTTCTAACGTAAACAAATATGAAATCATTACTTAACATACAATGAAGTTAAATTAGGCAAAATGAAACACTAACCATAGTTCGTGCAATATCCATTTTTAATGGGCAAATAAACTAGAAAAGTTTGTTGAGCACTAGTAAAAGTAACGTTTGCAAAAGAAGTAAAAGTTGTGGCTAGTTTAAAGTTAGACCAAAATTATTTTTGGTAAAATCTATATACATAGAAGATAGTCAGATTTCAATGTACTTTTAGTATAAGAAAAATTAATGATTAATGTTGAAACATATATTTAGAAAAGTTAAAGATTAGATTGGTGGTCAAAAGCTGGTATAAAGTGTCACAAAATGCAATGCCTTGTAGAAAAAGAAGTAATGTCATTTCAAATAATTGCATCTAACACCACTGACCAATTGAGCATGTGTTACCATTTTAACATTGCTTTTCAATATATTCCTAGAAAAAGAAATATAAGCAAACCGAATCGGACTGTCTTTTTGATTTCTTATGGTAGGCATCAAACTAGTAAGAGGCTAACTTTACTGAAAAGATGTAACTAGGCGTTAGAAAATTGGGTTGAACAATTTCTTGATTTAGAACAAAAATATAAGAGTGGGCAAATCTTTAACGAGATCGGTTGGCATGGTAGGTGGCCATTAACAAAGATCAATCAATTGGTGAAGTTAAGGTTAGTGCAGATTGTTGCTTAGAGAAAAATAAAATGTACAAAAACTAACTGTCTGTACTATATAAGATGAGGATAAAAAAAGTATAATCGAGTTCACACATTTTAGTAACAATGTTAAATAGCTATATAATAATAATTATTTTACTAGATGTGTTAATTTTGGTTATACCACTCTTTGGACTATAAAATGGCATCATCATCACTCATAAATCACAATGTTCATCAGAAAACCATAGTCTACTAATAATAAAAACAATCATTGTTTGATGATGATGGTGACAACAATCTTTTTNCAGACACCAAAAAAAAAAAAAAAAAAAAAAAACACCCACAAATGATCTGATTCTTTTATTCCCATTCGATCGTTGAAGGAGGCTTTGATGTAATGTCTTGAACCACACGGTTTACTCCTTGAACACTGTTACAGATCTTGCGGGAAACATCATCCAGAAACTTGTGCTCAAAATTGAACCTGCACATAAAATGAATTGTTATGATCAAACTGGTTCTATATGAATTGTTGTAAAGAAAATGTAAAGAGGCTTACCAATCTGCAGTCATTCCATCTTGGCTGGTAACTGCACGAAGAGCAACAACATGAGAATGTGTTCTCTTGTCACCTTGGACTCCAACTGATCTCACAGGCAAGAACACTGCAAAAGCTTGCCAGATAGAATCGTAGAGACCCGCGTCTCTGATTGATTGGATGAAGATCTCATCAACCTGAGGAGATAAACCAAACCAAACCAAAACAAAAAGATGAGTTTGGTAAAATGGTAAGTGCAAAACCAAGTAAAGGTTAATAGATGAACTTGCCTGGCGAAGAACCTCAAGGGCGTTTCCTTGAGTAACATCCCCCAAGACTCTAACTGCGAGTCCTGGACCAGGAAATGGATGACGCTTCAAGAATCCAACTGGAACATTCAAGATTTTCCCGAGCTCACGGACCTTTAAAGCACAAAACACACCAAAGAAAGATCAAACAAACTGTACTAAAACACTTGACAGGATAGTCAAAGACAACAGTAAACAAACCTCATCTTTGAAGAGAAGCTTGAGTGGTTCAATGAGCTTCAGTTTCATGTCTTTGGGGAGTCCTCCGACGTTATGATGACTTTTGATGGTGTGAGAATGACTCCTGTCAGTACCAGGGGGAGGGCAAGACTCAATCACATCAGGGTACAGAGTACCTTGAACCAAGAAAGCAGGTTTCTTCCCATGCTTCTTCTCTAACTCTTGCGCAAACTGATCGAATATGTTGATGAACTCTCTTCCGATTATCTTCCTCTTCGTCTCAGGATCCACAACGCCTTTGAGCTCGCTCAAAAACCGCTCGGATGCGTCTACGCAAGTAACTGGTAGATGCAAGTCTCTCTCAAAGGTATCCATCACACGCTCTTGCTCCTTATACCTACAAAACAAACCATTCTCAGTTAGAACTTAACAGGTTAAAATAGGCAGAGCAAGATGAAAAGTATGTTCGTCTCTGACCTTAATAGCCCGTTGTCGACAAAGATGCAATGAAGCCTATCTCCAATTGCCTTGTGAACAAGAGTTGCAGCAACAGTAGAGTCCACACCTCCTGATAAGGCGCAAATGACATGTTCATCAGAAGCAACGGTTTTGTTAATCACTTTGATCTCTTCTTCCATCAGATCCTCCATTTTCCAGTCTGCGGATACTTTACACACATCAAAGAGGAAGTGACGAAGTGTCTCCATCCCTTTTGGTGAATGTGTCACCTGCAAAAAAATAAAATCCAACACAAGCCATTTCATCATAAGCTATAAATTCACCCAAAATTAACCAACAATTCTCTAATCAATGGACCAGCAAGCTATTGTAATAGCCACAAACTCGCAATCAAATGGAGCTAACGATTTATCAAGCCTCAAGTTTTCCACTTATCAGGGTCACAGAACATGAACCAGCAAACTAGTCACAAACTTTCAATCAAATGGAACAAAAGATTTATCAAAAAAAGTCTTCAGTTTTTTCACTTCTCGGAGTCACAGAGCATGAATCTCCCAAGTCTCAGTAGATTCATTAAGATACGAATAGCTATCATATCAAAAGATAGAGACTTTATCATCCATACACCCCAAATCCATTAAAACTTAAACCATTTCATCATAAGCTAGAAATTCACCTAAATTAACCAACAATTCTCTAATCAATGAACCAGTAAATTAACTGACAATTTATCAAAAAAGTCTCCATTTTTTCACTTATCAGAGTCACAGAACATGAATCTCCCAAGTCCCAAGTCTCTGCAGATTCTTCAAGATATGAATAGCTAACATACCAAAAGAGAGAGACTTTATCATCCATAAACCCCAAATCCAAATCACAAACTATCATTTTGTATCAAATTCTTCCAAGTTTTAATACCTCGGAATGATATTGCAATCCATAAAGTCCTTATCATTTAGCCAACATATCAAAAGATAAAGACTTTATCAATCATAAACCCTAAATCCACTAAAGCCCCAATCAAAAACTATCATTTTATATCAGATTCTTCCAAGTTCAATACCTCAGGATGATACTGCAATCCATAAATCTTCTTCTTCGAATTCTCCAAAGCAGCAACAGCTCCTTGAGCGCTCTGAGCCACAATTTCAAACCCTTCAGGGAGCTTAACCGCTTCATCACCATGGCTCATCCAAACCATTTGCTTCTCTCCACCACTCTCCGACCCAAAAATCTCAGATCTGCCTTTCACTTCAATCTCCATCTTCCCATACTCTTTACTCTCTCCTTCCACAACAACTCCTCCAAGCTTCTGCACAATCAACTGCAAACCGTAGCAGATTCCCAAAACGGGAACACCGTTAGACTCTGCCCACTCCATAAACCCGTCGGGGAAACTCGGCGCGTCGAGCGCGTGGACGGAGTGTGGACCGCCGGAGAGGATGACGACTCGCGGGTTGTAGCTTGTGATTGATTTGAGCGATGAGGTCCCACTGATTACGAGAGAGAAGACGTTGAGAGATCGGATTCGGCGAGTGATGAGATGTGTGTATTGTGAGCCGTAATCAAGAATCAGAACCGTATCGGGATTCATCGTCGGCGTCTCCATAGCTCGGGATTGTCGACGGGAGAGAGGAGGAGGCTGAGGTTTTAGGGGGAATGCGATTTTAGGGTTTTTCTCTGTTTGTGGTTAAGAGTGGCCTGGCGGGAAGTGGAGGCTTATTAAAACCACAGTAGAAGTAGAAGCAGCAACTAGGGTTTTGTGTTGTCATTGTTTTGTCCGATCACAGAAAACGAGAGACGATCTTTTGTGATCTTTTTGCCCTCAATTTCCGGCAAAAATCCCCCTAAACCCCCAAATTCCAATACGAAAGTCTCCAATTGGTCAAAGTCAACACCTTTTCACTGAGTCAGAAGCTTTTACACAAGAATAAATTATTGTTTTGTGTGCAGCTAATGTACATTTGTGTTGCATATGACTTGAAATGGGCGATATGCTTCTCTTTCAATCCCTTTTTCTGCTCACATAATCCAAGTTTTAATGTAGGTCACAAGGATTTGTATTTTTTTAGCATCCATAAATTATGGACAAAAATATTTGAGCTTCTATCATTTTTTTTTAAGGTTACAGAATATTATATTTTTACTTTGTGTTTTATAAGCCTAGATTCATTTTCCCTAAAACGGTAGAGCGGTGGTATGTCTCAGCTCCATGGGTCGAAGTCAATACCCATTCACTAAATAGTATTAAGTGAGTTAAATGCTTTTACTTCAAATATAAACAAAGAAATAGAAGATCGACTCTTCTTTAGATAAGAAAACTAATTTTGTAAAGAAAGTGTTGAATAGTTCTGTAGAAAATTCAGATTAATCTACATATACTCCTCTGCGTTGTTCTTAGCTCATGAGAGATCTCAAGCACCAACTGTTGCATAATCTTTTCAACGACATCAGACACAACACCTTCAGATTCACCACCAAAATCCAACCAAAGACATGGCTTTATCAGATCATTTCCTATTATCTGATCCAACGTTCTTGGAGAATTGCAACAGAGCAAACTCCAGTCAAAACGTTTCATCGTCTCTTGAATCAGATCTTCTTCTCTAAGGGACGGTGATAGATTGACGACTCTCGAGCTCTTCGATGCCGTGAAAGGCCAAAACTTGATGTCTTGACGGTAAATCTCGCGGAGAATCTCGTCGGTGTAATCAAGAACAAGAAGAAGCTGATCTTTGTTGCGACTATCACCGTGTGAGAACTCGTCGAGCAGTGATGTTTCTTCGTTGCATCTCACCACAAGATTAGTCCAATTCAATCTTGAAGCTTCAAGAACTCTCTTCAGAAACTCATGAACAGAGTCTTTCTCTACAATATCCATGTTTGGATGATCAAATGATAACAATCCAATCTGCTCTTCTGCATCAAAGTAAGAGACTTTTTTCAGGTAAATCAAAAGAGATCTAAGGATTGAAATCATGAAAGCATTGATCTTTGGGGTTGCTACCGAGTTTAGTAAAGCTAACAGTTTCATCTTCTTCCAAATGAATCCTCTCTAGAACAGAGACAGGACTCGGTTGCTCCTGCTCTTGTTTCAGGTCACGATTGTTGCTTAGACTCAAACTCGACTCCTGCAACGATTAAAACCACAGATTAACCATCAACTCCGTACAGAGACATAAGAAAAGTCTACTTCTTTCTCTCAGAACTTACCGCTGATGAGCTCTCAAGATATCTATCTTCCTCATTTCTGTCTTCTACATGAGTTCTCAGACTTGTGCAATCATCGTCGAGAGACATTAGATTAGAGTTGTGCGGATTCGGGTCAAAAACATCGAAGTTCTTGTCTAAGGACCACAGCTTGAAGCTCTCTCTTCTCTTCTCCAGCCTCTGTCTTCTCTCTTTGAGCTTTGTCTGCAAGCTACTCAGTGATTCAGGAACTTCATAAACCGGTGAGGCATTTGAATTTGATCTCTCCTGTTGCCTTTCCACCATGAACCTCCTCGGCGGAACAACATCGTTCTCCATACTTAACTTGAAAACATCTGACTCAACCCGTTTCTTGCGCCTAAACACCGATGACTCAGGGCTTCTATGTCCAACTACTGTACTACTGGTAGAAACATCACTTGTTCTCAAATCAGCAGCAGCCTCGGTTTCTCTAGCTTTACCACTACTGCCTTCGGGTTTAGTTTCGTCTTTGTTAGATCCAACAACAAGCTTCAACTTCTTGGCAAGATGTTTGAATCTCAAGTAGACTCTATCGTCAACAGAGCTTGATAATCTTGGCTTCAAGAGAACGATATCATCCAAATCATCCGTTTTCTTTACCTTAGATCCTTCCAAGTCTTGGCCTTTCTTCGCTGAGAACGAATTAGGATCTTGTAATAGTGTAATAAACAATTCTTTGTTCGAACTTAAGATATCTAATGCTTCCATGAACTGCTTAGACCGGTCTTTTCCTTTCTCCTCTGCCTTTGAACAGATCAATGCTTCATTCACACAAACTTGAAGGTTAATCTCTGTGTTCTTCTCACATTCACTCAAAGAAGATTGCTTTTGCTTTTGCTTATCGCAAGTTTCCTCCTTTAGATTCTTGATCCTTTTGATCTCCCTCTCTAGTAATCCCTGAACAGGTTTTGATGATTCATCATTGTTCTCACCTTCTCTATCAGAGCTTAAAGATCTTCTTCTCGTTTTAGGCTTACATGAATTCTCTGCTTCCACAATCCTCTGAACAAATTCAAAAGATTCAGTTTTCTCCCTGAAATCCCAAAAGCTATACCCGAAAGCTACCAAATTTGAAAACTTACGTTGTTACACTGACATTTCTCATGAAGTGTTTTGAGTAGATCAAGCTGGCTTTTAGTATAAACATTACCTGCAAGAAAACAAGAATCAAATCAAATTAACACTAAGATCAAGAAGTGATCCAAGTAACATTGTTTTTGAAAAAAAAAAAAACACTAACCAGCAGAATCTCTGATGAATTTCTTCTCTGGAGTAAGTCTCTTATTACCAGATTTGACATGTCTGAAATCGAACAAGTTTATCAGTTTCCAACCACAACCGGACTTATAACTCTCGTAGACAAGAGGGCTTTTAGGGAAAATTGCACTTCCGGGACTCTTGCTGCTTCTTGGCGATCTCCTCTTCTCCATTGATGATCAAAGAACTCACAAATCATTCACAAAGTCTTGTCTTCAATCTAGTAAAAACCTGGAAAAAACAAATCTTTTAAACAAAACACCAATAACCTTCCCAAACATGTAAACAACAACAAAAAATAGTATTCATCTAATTGTATCCCAAAAAAAAATGCTTATTCTGGATAAAAAGCAGTCAATTTTACTTTCTGGGTTTCCTTTAATTCCTTCTCCCTAAACCCTAAACTGAGATTTCCAGTAACATGGAAAAAAAGACTTCCTTTAGCCCAAAAAAGACACTTCCTTTAGACTCTGTATATATCAGAGATTTGCTTACCTGAGCTTTAGGTTGAAATGGGTTAGAAAAATGCAAACTTTTATTTATCAGAGTCTGTGGAGCCAATCAAGCACTGAGCTTTGTGATGGACTGGTAAACTTTAAGAGTTAAAGACCCCAACTTTGTGTTTCTACAAACAAAAGAAGAAAAAAAAAGTGCCCAACATGATTGAGGTTGGGTTTTTGAAGATCTTTAGCGAAAATTAAAGGGACCCTTGTCTCTTCATCTACCAATGTAATAAAAAAATTAAAGCTTTATTTGTGTTGTAAAAGAAACTGGGAATTTTTTTTTGTCTTTCAAGAAAATTTGTAAGGACAATAAATGAGGATTACTGTTTATTCTTGGAGATGGGTCCTCTCGCCATTAAAGAGGGTTTAGTCTCGTTATGGAGAAGAAGAGGAAGAAGAAGATGAAGGGAAGAAGGACGAATACTTTATAAAATCATTAAAGGAAATGTAAAAAAAAAGGAAATGATTAGAAGAGAGAAAGGAAAACAATCAAATGACCAATAGAAATTTACACTTTTTAGATCTTATTTTGGACCATCAGACATTTTTTTTGTTTTTCCCAGATGACCAGACATTTATAGTGGGATTTTTTGTTTTTTATTGTAACAATTTAAAATTACATTTTTTGTAAAATAAATAAGATAAAATAAGAAAGTAGGAGAGGGACGTGAGAATGAAAGAGACATTGGAAATTTGCAGATCGTTTCACAAATAAGACAATGCTTACAAATAAAGCTTTTATTTCTGTCATCTTCTTATCAAGAAATTTATATGAATGAATGCTTTAACAAAAAAGAAAATTATATGAATGAATGTGTGTGAAACATAAATATTACAGTGGGTTTTATGTGAGTTAAAACATTAATTTATCACTGTCTAAAAAGTACACTTTTACTGTCACAGTGTACAAAGTTTTTGGGCCAAGTTTTTATTATCGAAAATGTAACCGTTGGAATCGAATTGAAATAAGTAGAGTACATCTGCTTTTAATGATTGTTATTTATAGAGATATTTATATTTATTATTATGTATAGTATAATATACGATTATACTAGTCATTACTGCCGTTTACCAATTAGTTTCGAGTACATAAATGATTAGTCTTATTTTCTGCAGATTAATCTTATTAATTAGTAACGTAAGGACTTGTATTCTTCTATCTATGTCATACTACGTGTATACACATGCACATTTAATATGTGCGTGTACACATCTATGCAATATATCAACAAGTTCATATTTATATTTGAATAAAATATTTTTATAGAGTAGCCGATCCCAATACCGCATGTTCTCTTTTTCTCTTTTCTATTTTCATAGTATTTGCTACCGGGTCTTTAATTAAATCACAAATATTCATTAGATTATCCATATGATTATCATGTACTAAGCTAGAATTGTAACCTGAAGTTTAGTACTTATGAAATTGTAATACAACATATTTATTTATATTGCAATGCACGGTCTCAGAAACTCTGGCGAATTTATTAACTTTTAATGAGTTATGTCAGTGAATGCGAAAATATTAATCTGAGATCTATAGGTGTGTTCTTACCTTTTTCTCACGAAAATTATATAAATTAATGTAGGTTTTTAACTATGACATGTGATTGTCGTAGTTGATGAGATTGTGACAGTGACTGTTTAAACTTTTGATTCACACCATTCACAAACTTTTGTAACTATTGATTTTTGGAGAGTAACGAACGACTGGTCTTGCAAATGCATGTATTTTCCTGCATTCAGAGGTGTATATGTAATTTTTATGGGTTGGATAAAGTATCGATATTGATCTTTTGTTGATTAAACAAAAACAATCGTTTATGTTGTTATTTTTATTCTTTGTCAACATTCGACAATCGCTCATGTTATTTAAAGTATTGATATTTTGTTGATTATATACTAGTATGACTTAAGTTAAGTAAATCATCAATTTCTTATTTGTTTAACGTGTTGCATTAATTTATTATTTCTCCCTAACCTGATTTATTTATTCTAATTATCCTAAGCTATATCAAAAGAAACAAATTTAACTCCTTAGTCAATAGGAATGGTTTCGAGTCAATAAGGACTTAATTATTAAGATTTGAGATTGCATTTGCGTATAATCTACATATTCGTATTATTCTATAAAAATTTGGTTGAACATTAATATGATATGATTGTTTGACTTGTAACGGTATACGTGTGGTTGTCCACTTGTCTTACATGATTAAGAATCAAATCCATCTAACTTTACACCAAAGTTTCTATCCGCCGTCCAATAGAATATAACTATTTATGTCAAATTGCCAACACGTATTATAATTATTTATATATATTATGTATACGTAAATACAGTAGTCGAATTGTTTTAGATAGTGTACCGACAAAGGTATAACGACATATGACATTTTTCACCATTATATCATTTATATATGCTCTATCGTATATATAATAGAAATATGAATATATGATCCACATATATACATGTTGCTTAAACAAATTAACTACATTGCTTACAAAAAGATCAAAGACATAATCATATTTTGTGATACGTATTACGTATTAGTGAAAGACTATGAAATACACAGTTGGGTGTTTTTATTTTTAAACACATGGTTGGGTTTAAATATTTTTAAATGGCAGTCGCATGCAGACTTAGACTTAGACTACACTCATTAATGGCAGTATTTTATTTTTATTAACTATTATAAAATGGGCCGAGGGAATGTTAGAAGTGAGGCCCAATAAGAAAAGGGACCACAACGAAGTGTATTAAAACCCTACTCAACTGTAACTGGCGGTGGTTCGGTCCACGTTACAAATTAAAGTGGCCATGTGATATTATATTATGTTCTTTATCCATAAACAAGATACGTGTTAATATAAAATAAAAAGAAAACTATATACTATATGCTTCATGTTACAAATTAAAGTGCCCATGTGATATTATATTTTGTTCTTTTATATTATCTTTTCTACTCTTATCAATCTTGTTGGTAAAAAAATTAAAAATCAAGAAGCCATTAAGTCTTTTGTTTTTCATTTTGTCAAATAACTATATGCGAGTTGTTTTTTTTATAAAAAAGCTAAAAGTAGTGGGCTATGATTATGGGCCAACTCCTACTTATTCAAACCCAATATTTAATCATTTCCATTTCAAAAAGCGCACCGTTTTAGCGTTGTCTCTTATCCCTCGAAAAACGTTTCATCGCTCTCTCACTCTCAGTCTCTCCAATGGCGTTCACTTTTCTCTCTCCTCACCCAGTCTTTCTCTCTCTAGGTGGAACCACCTCTTCCTTCTCCTACAAACCGGTTCTCTTTCCATTCTCTCGAAATTCACGTAATCTTCAATTAGCGGCGGGACCTGCTCGTCGGAATTCGTACCCGAACCCTGCAGATGACGACCCGCCTGAAGCTCCGGAGGATTCAATGCACGGAGTGTCGAAGTTTCAGCAGATACAGCGTCAAGCTGCTCGTGCACGGAAGCTAGAAGAAGAAGATTTCGAGAAGAATCGGAACACTTATCTCTCCGCCATCGCCGATGTGGAGGACGCGCCGGAGACTGGGCGTGATGACGTAGAATCTGGAGGCGATCTGTTCTCAGATATCGATAGAGCGATATCCATGAAACGTAGCGAGTTCGTTAAGAAAGGGATGCTTCCACCCAATCCTCCCAAAACGGCGTCGTCTAAGAAGAGTGAAGAGGAAGATGGAGAAGAAGGTGATGTTAGTGACGTTGTTGATGAGCTTGACGAAGAAGAAGTTGTAGATTTGGATGAGATTGATAAACTAACTGGATTAACCGAAGTTTCTGATGAAGATGATTGGGTGGATGAGGAAGGAAACCCTAGGGTCAACAAGAAGAAGGAAATTGGATCCGATCATCAATTCGAGTTCGATTTGGATGATTTCGGTGCATCCAAAGTGAGAATTGTGGAACCTAAATTCAAATTGAGCTTAGCTGAGCTTTTAGACGAGAGCAAGGTGGTGCCGATCTCAGTTTACGGCGACTTAGACGTGGAAATCACCGGAATTCAGCATGATTCGCGAGGTGTAAGCGCCGGAGATCTCTTTGTATGCTGTGTGGGAAGTGAAAACGATGGAGATTCCTTCTTGAGCGAAGCTGACAAGAGAGGAGCTGTGGCGGTTGTAGCAAGCAAAGAGATCGACATTGAAGAGACCTTAGGTTGCAAAGCACTTGTCATCGTTGAAGACACTAACGCAGTTTTAGCAGCTTTAGCTTCTTCCTTTTATAGGCATCCGTCGAAGAACATGGCGGTGATCGGAGTCACCGGCACAAACGGGAAAACGACCACCACGTATTTGATCAAAAGCCTCTATGAAGCGATGGGTGTGCGAACAGGAATGTTCACCACAGTTTCGTGTTACATCCATGGGGATAACAAATTGGATACGCCTAATGCGACGACGAATCCTGATGCGGTTTTGGTTCAGAGCTTGATGGCTAAGATGTTGCATAACGGCACTGAAGCTTTGGTTATGGAAGCTTCTCCTCAAGAACTTGCTTTAGGGAAATGCGATGAAGTAGATTTCGACATTGCGGTTTTCACGAATTTGGCGAGAGAGGATACAGATTTTCGTGGTACAGATGAAGAGTATCGAGATGCTGAAGCCAAGCTGTTTGCAAGAATGGTTGATCCGGAAAGGCACAGGAAAGTGGTTAATATAGACGATCCAAACGCTGCATTCTTCGTCAAGCAAGGGAATCCTAATGTTCCCGTTGTGACATTTGCTATGGAGAACACGAAAGCCGATGTTCATGCGTTAAAGTTTGAGCTTTCATTGTTTGAGACTCAGGTTTTGGTTAACACCCCTCAAGGTATACTGGAGATCTCTTCGGGTTTGTTAGGACGGCACAACATTTATAACATTCTTGCTGCTGTGGCTGTTGGGATTGCTGTTGGAGCTCCTCTTGAGGATATTGTTCGAGGTGTTGAGGAGGTCGATGCTGTCCCGGGAAGGTGTGAGTTGATTGATGAGGAACAAGCTTTTGGTGTTATTGTGGATCATGCTAACACACCTGATGGCTTGTCAAGGCTGCTTGATTCAATTCGAGAGCTTAAACCGAGAAGAATCATTACCGGTATATCAATTACCTTCCATCCAATAAATTACTCCTTGCCTGTTTTTATATGTTTGGTTATCTGATTGTTTTAGCTGTTGATTTTTTGTTGAAGTTATTGGTTGCGAGGGTGAGAATGAGAGAGGGAAAAGACCGGTTATGACGAAAATCGCTACTGAAAAGAGCGATGTGACAATGCTGACATCTGATAATCCAGGGAATGAAGATCCATGTAAGTAGCTCTGAGATTAGGTTGAGTCTATAAACAGTACTGAGGTATATGAACAGTTATTAGAAAATTTCCATTGTGTTGTCTAGTGGACATCTTGGATGATATGTTGTCTGGGATTGGATGGACGATGCAAGAGTATTTGAAACACGGCGAACACGACTACTATCCGCCTCTGGCTAATGGACATAGACTCTTCCTTCACGATGTTAGACGTGTAGCTGTGCGTTGTGCTGTTGCAATGGGTGAAGAAGGCGACATGGTTGTAAGTTTTCAATATCTCTGTATTATCCTCGTTATTTTACCAATGTTGTTGGCTTTGCTTGACACTGCTCTGTTATTTTGCAGGTTGTAGCAGGGAAAGGCCACGAAGCGTATCAGCTTGAAGGCGATAAGAAAGAGTTCTATGATGATCGAGAGGAGTGTCGAGAAGCATTACAATACGTTGATGAGCTTCACCAAGCTGGGATAGACACTAGCGAGTTTCCATGGCGGTAAGTGAAACCGTAACAGTTTCTTTTTCTAGATGATAATAACCTCTCAAGATGCTTCCTGATCTCACTATATGTTCTTTTACTCCTATGACTCTGCTTCTGTAGGTTACCAGAGAGTCATTGATGTCTATGTGGTGAGATCATTAGAATATAAGTTAGGTTATAACTAAGACCGTGACCTCGCTTTTAGTTCCACCGCGGCTCAATGCTCTTGCGAAGATCGATTTACTGGAAGCTCATGGATTCTACAATGAGTCTCGGAGGTATCTTTTACCTTTTGAGTCATCGTTTTTTCGGTTAAAGAGTAAACCGGAGATGTATGAGAGGTTGAGAATTGAAACAGGTGATGTGGTTGCTTGGAAAATATATGAGTTGTTTTCTTTGTCATTTGTAGATGCAGGAGAGAGAGGAAGATTCTAAGAGCAAGATTATTGGAAGAAACGAAAATTGTATCTTAGTTAATATTATTTTAAGAAAAAGAGAAGAAGAAGAGAGAGAAGAGAATAAAAGAGGAAAGAGAAAGGAATATAAACACAAGATTCGATTCTTAAAACATCTTATATAAGAAACTTTTCTTTTTTTCTTTTTCTTTTTGATTTAAAAAAATGCATTAATTTGTCTAAGAAACTTCCTAAGAACTACCATTAATCATGGTCTAAAGAGATACAAATTTTGTAAGAGTCAAAACCCAAAAATGTAAGTGGTATGTGTGTGTCAGTGCATGTGTTGATTTTGGATTAAACCAATTCAAACCGAACCAACGAGAAATTGAGAAATTAGGAAATATACATGAATACGATTGACCAAATAACAAGGTTAGGTCTACTGATTTATGTGACGACAAGAAAAGTTACGTAAGTTTGGCAGGGAATATAATGAAATCTTTCGAACTTATAATGATAACGTTGAATTTTATTTATGGTTTAAATTAAAAGATTCCTCGATATCCATTAGTCTTTGGGTCCACTCCAAAACCAATATAAAAGAACATAAATCAGTAATCATATATAAACCAAATTGATAAACATTTGGTTTAGACGAACAAAACAACATGGTATGTCCGAGGAAATTGTCGCAACAAAGGTCAATTCATTATCGTTTTGTTAATCGACATATTCCAAATCTTAATCCCACTAGAAATTGCATGAATATGTCGACAAGATTGTGCGATAACCATTTTAGCTTAAACCGGTCCATTCAAAAGAGCCAAAACCGGTCCAATTGGCATGACCTAACGCCGTCGTTTTCATTGTTCCTCACCTTTTTTTTTTCCCTTCGCGCTTACGTCACTTTCCACAGATCCATACAACAATGATATCTGCTGATAAATATTCCCATTTTTATTTTTCCGGGAATATTTTCCAATTTGTTTGTTTATGTTTTATGATTTAATCCTTCCGTGTTTCACTCTTCTCTCTCTCGCTCTCTCTTCATTGATTCTGTGTGATAAAAATTCGCTGAGATTATAGCGAGAGAGAATCCTTGGAGCATTTCCATGGATTCGCTGAGATTTCTCCGGATTCTTCTTGTATCCGCTTCGATTTTACTCGTCTCTCTCCTCTCTACAGTTACCGCCGGTGATATTGTTCATCACGACGATTTAGCTCCGAAGAAGCCAGGTTGCGAGAATGACTTCGTTCTGGTACTAATCTCTCTCTACCCAGTTTTTTTCTGTTCTTACTCCGAATTCAGCTTGTTCTTCACTAATTTCGTAAAAAAAATACCAACGAATTTTGTTGTTTTCCCCGTTTCTGGGCTCTTGCGGAGCTCCAAAACAAGTTCCAAATAATGAAATCGCAGGTTTCTGAATTGATGCTATTGAAATTTGGCGATTGATTTAGTAAAGTTAAAGCTTAAACTCTTAGTATATACTGTTTAGCTTGTAGTTGATCTAAGTTATGGGTTCCTCGATTCTGGGTTTTACTTGTTTGTTTGAGCTATTGGTTGCTTTCTGTGAACATCCACACTCTAATGTCGATGAGCTTTTGTTGCTTCACTGTTATATAAATTTGGTATTTCCTCTAGAAGTGTTTACTAAATTGGATTAAGCTCTGGTGAAGTTTATGTGTGTGATTTTCCTTAGGTGAAAGTACAGACATGGGTTAATGGTACTGAGGATGAGGAGTTTGTGGGCGTCGGGGCTAGATTTGGGAAGCGGATAGTGTCCAAGGAGAAGAACGCAAACCAGACACACGTTGTTTTTGCAAATCCTCGGGATTCTTGTAAACCTCTCAAGAACAAGGTTTTTAATTTACCCTTTTATATGACCTATGGCATGGAATCAATGCATCTAATCTAGTTGTGTGACGAAAGTGAATGTGTAAACTTATCGGTTCTATCTTCGTTAGCTTTCTGGAGAGGTTGTCATTGTGGACCGGGGAAACTGTAGGTTCACAGCTAAGGCAAATAATGCAGAAGCTGCTGGTGCCTCTGCTCTGCTCATCATAAATAACCAGAAAGGTATGGAGTTTTGTGTCTATCTGACTGTTGAAACTGTGTAATTGCTTTGATGCTATCATAGCAATCAGTTATGCTGAGTTATTTGCCTACTCTCTAGTCTTGTTTGTAGAATCTAATAATTCTTTTATGTTTGATTTTTGTAGAGCTTTACAAAA
This sequence comes from Noccaea bulbosa, assembly GCA_900406535.1. Classification (NCBI taxonomy): domain Eukaryota; kingdom Viridiplantae; phylum Streptophyta; class Magnoliopsida; order Brassicales; family Brassicaceae; genus Noccaea; species Noccaea bulbosa. The sequence continues at coordinate 30,228 of OVBJ01000475.1, read as the reverse complement.
TGGTTTGTGAACCGGATGAAACGGATTTAGATATAAAGATTCCTACCGTCATGCTCCCACAAGATGCTGGCGCAACCTTGGAAAAAATGCTCGCCAACGGTTCAAAAGGTACATCACCTCGCTATTGATGATCTGCTTAGATTTTAATATTATTTCAGTCATGATGCGATTCAGAGTTAAGTATTTTAAGCTGAAATTGCAAATCAGTATATATATATCGTTGTATTCACTAATCTTCCGTACGTTATGCAGTGTCGGTGCAGCTTTACTCCCCAAGACGACCAGCCGTTGACGTAGCCGAAGTCTTTTTGTGGTTAATGGCTATCGGTACCATCTTGTGTGCATCTTATTGGTCTGCGTGGACTGCCCGAGAAGCAGCTATTGAACATGATAAGCTACTGAAGGTCAGTTATTTCTTAACTTAATTGGGAGTTCTAATGTTAGGCTAGGAACATTTAGTTGGATAGGTGAAGATAACATAAGCTGCCAGTAATTAAGTCCCTTCCCCTAATGATGCCAAAAGGGACAGAGTAGTTGGTAACTTGGTTTGGCCGAGGAAGAAAAGTCATCTGTAGTATTTTGAACGACACTTGGGCATTTCCTTACCATTTTACTTTCCCATTTATGGAAAAGTTTGTGTCAAGATGAAACATCCAAGAAATGTATACGTAACGGGTGGCTTTTCTAATTAGCTGGGCCCCCTCCTTGAGACATTTGTCTACTTCTGACAAAAACATTCACATGGTTTTGTTTATTTGTTGCTTTTTTTTTATTCTGGTTTCATTGTCAGTGTTATTATTCTTACGTAAGCATTCTTACTTCTAACATTTTGTTTTGTGTGGCTCAAATGTAGGATGCTATAGACGAAATCCCTAACACAAATGATGGCGGTAGTGGTGTCGTAGAGATCAATACTATTTCAGCTATCTTTTTTGTAGTTCTTGCTTCGGGCTTCCTGGTGGTTCTTTACAAGCTGATGTCTTATTGGTTTTTGGAGCTTCTCGTGGTTGTTTTCTGCATTGGTGGTGTTGAGGTACCAACTTATTTTAAGTTCTATCTTAAATTGAATTGACAAACCGGTTTAAAATCTTATGGTGTACTATTTTTATCTTCAGGGTTTGCAAACTTGCCTTGTCGCTTTGCTATCAAGGTAAAAGCATAATTCAACGCCTGTTGTCTTTTTAATGCACTTGTTGGAGAATGCATTGACTGTTCTTTCTCTGCGTTCTTTTTGCAGATGGTTCCAACGTGCTGCAGATACTTACGTAAAAGTCCCTTTCCTTGGACCTATCTCTTACTTGACTCTTGCAGTTTCTCCCTTCTGCATTGTCTTTGCTGTTCTTTGGGCTGTTTACCGAGATCTCTCTTTCGCTTGGATTGGCCAAGACGTTCTTGTAAGGATTACAGTCTCAATACACTTTCAGTTTCAACTACAATCCAGTTCCCTCAGATGATATTTGACATTGTTGTTTCTATTGACTAGGGTATCGCATTGATCATCACAGTGTTACAGATTGTTCATGTCCCCAATCTTAAGGTAACTTATGAAACCTGTTTAGATCTCTTCTCAGTCTTTCCATCTTAGAGTCTCCAAAACTTTTTTTGGAGGTAGGTGAAAAAAGAAAGATTCTAAAAATGCCACATATCGCTTGGAACAGGTCGGGACAGTTCTTCTCAGCTGTGCCTTCTTGTACGATATCTTCTGGGTGTTTGTCTCCAAGAAGTTGTTCCACGAAAGCGTAATGATTGTCGTAAGTAACCTACTAATCAGCCATCCATTAATGCCAAAACTCAAATCTCATTTTCCAGGAAATGCAACGTTGCTTCTTTCTTCTTTGCAGGTAGCTCGTGGTGATAAGAGCGGAGAAGATGGCATCCCGATGCTACTAAAGATTCCACGCATGTTCGATCCGTGGGGAGGTTACAGCATTATTGGATTCGGTGATATTCTTTTGCCCGGTTTGCTAATCGCTTTTTCTCTCAGGTACAGATAAAAGCCTTTCACTCTCTCTATCTCCCAAGTCATCATCATACATTGTTTCCTTTCACCAAGTTTGCAAAGGCTTTCTTAACATTTTCTCTTGCAGATATGACTGGTTAGCTAACAAGACTCTCCGAACCGGCTATTTCATATGGGCAATGGTTGCCTATGGATTAGGTAAAATCACATTCAAATACGCATAATCTCACAGATCTTCTATTTCATTGACAATGATTCAACCATTTGAAAACCGCAGGTCTTTTGATTACTTACGTAGCTCTAAACCTTATGGATGGACACGGCCAACCGGCATTGCTCTATATTGTCCCTTTCACACTCGGTAAGCCGGAAAAGTCTCTCCGCATCTCTGTCTCTCTCTTTTGCTCTCTCCATAACGTGCATCGAATTGAGTATTGAGATGAAAATGCAGGAACAATGTTAACGCTAGCTCGAAAACGAGACGATCTTTGGATTCTATGGACAAAAGGAGAGCCAGAAAGGGCTTGTCCTCATCATGTCCGGCTTGAACAGTGTTCTGATGAGAAATGAGATGCCCTGACCAAAATTGGATACCACAGATTTATAAAAAAAAATAGCCGTTGAGGTTTCAGGTTTGTAACCAGTAACGTAAGTTGTACACACTTTTTTATTTATTAATCCGTGTTTGGTTATGTTGCATACTTGCATTACCATTATTGAAGGAGGGGCAAGAATCCATGATCAATCTTTGTCTATATGGTTTGTTTCTTTTGTAAGAGTGTTGAAACAAAAATGTGTATACGCACGTAGACAAACTTAAGCTCTCATTGTGTGGGACGATTTTGTAATCTAAAATCATAATAATAATTTTCCTTTTTTACTTTTTGGTTTCAGTTGTTCCAAATTTTTTTTTTTTTTTTGGTATGAATGTTAAGATTTATACCATTTTCTGAGAATACAATGTTGTTGTTGAACAACTTATTACAAAGACAAAGAGAGAAAAAAGAGAATTACAAAGCTCCATTAGAAATACACTTCAAGGAGGGAAGCAGAGCTTACACTTGTTGCAGGGTAGGAGAGGAGACAATCACGGATCATGCGGTCAGCTTCGGCACGAACAAACGCCACCGTAGAAGTCGTTGGAGTGAAGATACGTCGGTTACGCTCTTTCCAGATATGATAGATTATCACTTGAAAGAGAAGTCTAATTATAACTCCTTTGGAGGAACGGGACAATGACGGGTCAGTTGCAATTGCAGTTGCAGCCAAGTCGCTAGTGAGAGGCTGAGGGAGGTGAAACTCTGACGCAAGAGAATTCCATAGCTGCGAAGAGAACTCACATTCGAAGAAAATGTGATCATGGGATTCCTGTCCCATTGAACAGAGGGTGCATTCTCCGGGAATAGTGAGACCCCATTGTCGTAATCTATCCCTTGTAGGCAGCCGCTTCTTCATGACCAACCAAGTAATGAACGAGCATCGTGGGATTCCTTCTTTAAACCAACCAACGAGCATTGTTCCAAATTTGATTTTCCTTTTCCCTCTAAAAGACTAAAATGTAAGATTAACAAAGATGACGTAGATATGTTTGATAATATTAAAACCCAAATCGGCAAATCCTTTTTTTGGGACAAAACTCGGTAAATCCATATTACAAAAAACCCTCGAAAGAATGATCCAGAAGTAGTAAAGCTTCAGTGCTATGGACACAATTCACTACTGTTTTAGATTTTTCTGATCACGCTTAATCCCTACAAGTTTATTAATATTTTGAAATGTTATGTTTGTAGGCTTCTTTAGAGACTTATTTACCGTTTCAAATGTTCATAAAAGTTTAGTGTACACTTTGGACACATTTCATTTATTGTTTTAGAAAAATCTTAAAATATATCAAATTTTTAAAACCGATTCGTTAATCTCTAAAAGTTTCCAAATATTTTGAAAAATTGAAAGGTTATGTTTATTACCAAACCAAATGGTCGGTTTTACTGTTCACTTTGGAAACATTTCATCTATTGCTTTGGAAAAATCTTACAATGTATTAAAATTTGGAATTTGTGTGTTAACCCCTACTAGTTTTTTCAGTTTGGAAATTATGTTAGAATGCTTTTTTAGAGACTCATTTACTTGTCAAGTGATCAGAAAAATTTAGTATTCACTTTAGATACATTTTATTCATTGTTTTGGAAAAATCTCAAAATGTACTAAATGTTTGGAATTAGTGGGTTAACCCCTACTGCTTAATATTTTGAAAAATTTGAATGGTTATGTTTGTAAGCTTCTTTGGAGACTCATTTATCATATCAAATGGTCGAAAACATTGAGTGTTCACATTGGACACATTTGATTTATTGTTTTGGAAAATTTTCAAAATATACTAAATTTTTGGAATCGGTGGTTAACTTCTGAGTTTTTAATATTTGAAAATTGTAAAGTTATGTTAAATGGTCGAAATAGTTTAATGTTTACTTTAAATACACTTCGTTTTAGAAAACATTTGTAATCGTGTATTAACACCTACGAGTTTTTCATATTTTGAAAAATCAAAATATATTTTGTGCGATGAAGCTGAAGAGTAAAAACGAGCATCAATCAAAATGAAAGAGAGTGGGCTTATAAACTCACTGGGGATCAAATAGTACATCACGTAGTTTAGGACCTTTAGGTTTTAAAAGATTTAAGCTTAATCTCCTTTTTTACTCTTTTCTTCCCATCAGCAACAAATCAAGACCCAAAAAGAGACAGAAGAAAAGAGGTAAAGAGAAGAATTAGGTGAAAAAGATTGAATATCTGTTCTACCACCACACCTTCCTATACACAAAATCAATTTTTGTTGATCTCTCTCTCTCACTCCCATTGATCCTAAGAGAAATAGAGAGACAAGATAAAGAGCTCTTCAGATTTTCCCAAAAAAAGAAAGAAAAAAAACGAATCCTCATTTCTTGATATTAGCCAATGGTGTTTTTGTCTCACGGCTAAACCTTGAGATCCGACCCATCAGGCTGTGTTGCAATTCCGAAATCTAGGAGGAGTCTTTTCAGCTATTTGTTTGGTGATTTTTTCCCAATTGGCTTTTATGGTTCTGTCATTGGTGTCGAATTATTTGACTTGACGTGACGGGTTAGGGTCCTCTGTTTGTCGAACCGGGAGTTGAAAAACCGGGTCTCAGGTCGAAGGACTTCAGTTTCAGATGCTCACTTAAGAGCTGTTGGGAGACATGATCAGATAGTGCTGGCTGGGTGTCCTTGTTCCAACCATAGCCTGGTTGGATCGAACCGTTGTTGTCCCAAAAGATATGAGGAGGCGTCCTTGGACTACTCCGAGGCCGATCTTGCTGTCTAGGCTCCTGAAGAAAACTGTTGTAGAAGTTTCCACCACTCCCAGGGCTTCTGCTTGATCCTATGCCTCCTTCTTGCAAGAAGTTGATTGTAGTTTGTCTCTGGTGGTTGAATGGGATGGCTCCACCGCCACTGGTTAAAGGTGTTGATGAGCCGGAGAGAGCGTGCGGGCTAGATATTGGTGACGGAGATCTTCTTCCGCTAATGTGTGGTGAATGCGAGTGAAATATCGGACTACCGACTGGTGAGATCGGGCACGACATGTTCCTAGGAGACTGGGAGATACTGTGACCAAAAGGAGATATGTTCTTGAGGCCACAGTGGTATATATAAATGCTTGGAAAATGGAGGCTGAAACGGAATGGCTACCTGAATCCGGAGATAGGTTTTAATCCTTTCTGCTGGTAGTTGCTTGCATCTTCCAAGTCTAAGCAGGGAAGACTCCTCGCGTGTCCAATGTCCTAAAACGGAAGATAAACGTGTCAGGCAAACCAGAAGCATAGAAAATTTATATTTGGGAAAACAGGAGCTGCTTAAATACCAGTGATCTCATGGTGCTTGAAGCTACACTGATAGACTCTGCAGATTCGGCACTCACAATAGGCCTTTCCAACGGCATGGCGTTTCTCACAAATGGGTGGTCTAATAGCTGGGCAGCTGTTGGACGATTAGCAGGGTTCCTTTGTAGGCATTTTCTCACGAAATCCTTCCCTTCTTCAGATAAATGATTAGGGATATCCGGAAGGTCCTTGCTGTTTCCAATCTTGAACATAGCAGGAACCTATGAAGAACTCAGATGCATAAGTATGTATGGTTTGATTCTCTTGTTCGTTTGAGTACTTAAGATTTCACTTACCCCTTCATACTGGCTCCACGGAGGTTTTGTTGTAGCCATTTCTAAAACAGTACATCCGAGACTCCATATGTCGACCGCGAGGTTACTGCCATTTGAATTCTGAATCACCTGAAATCCAATCGCAGGGTATAAAGTATCAGCATATGACCTATTAAAATGAAACCGACGTTCGTACAGCAGCACACTGACCTCAGGCGCCATCCAATATGGGCTTCCCTTGAATGATAAAGGACCAGATTGAGCAGTAATCTGCATTTTGTTCATGAATTTGTATTAGTTTCTTCAACATGTCTAGCTGGGTTTGGTGTAGTTTCAAACGGGACGAAACAAAACAATGGCACAAGACTGCAGAGAACATATTCATACATGTTTCGCCATCCCAAAATCAGCCACTTTTACCCGTCCATGAGGATCCACCAATATATTTGCTCCTTTGATGTCCCTGAACAAGGTTAAAATTCATATTCACTTAGTTCTGCAATCAAGGAAGGATGAAGGAAACTGAGGAATCAGAAGAATGGATAGAATTAGCTGGTTTACCTATGAACAGTGTTTTTGGCGTGCAAATACGCAAGCCCTGATAAGATTTGTTGTGTGTAGTTACGGATTGCATTCTCACCAAATTGTCCATACTCTTGAAGAAGCTTATAGATCGAACCACCAGAGACATACTCCAGATATATATACAGTTTGTCATCTACCTGTACGGGGGCAGGAGAATAAGAGCAGTGTAGTTCAGCTGAAACAGTGTGTTACCAATATCAGAGAACAGAAATAATCCACAACATGTCTGTAAAACCTACGGTTTCGGAGCCATAATACTGCACTATATTTGGGTGCCGTAAACGGCTTAGAACTGCAACCTCCTGTGAGAGTCAATCATTGAAATGTTAAAAAATTTAGAGACAATATGCTCTTAAAAGAGCAGCTTTTTGTTGTAACTCACCTGGCCTAATTGTTGGGCACTCTCCCTTGACTTCGGATCATCTGAGCAGAGAGTAACCTCTTTCATGGCACACATCTCACCACTTTCACTGAGGAAGAAAACATAGCTGATCAAACCAGGAGTGGCATAGAAATAAAAAAAAAACATGGAAGCTCTCCTATTCAATTAATGTGTGAAGAGTACAAAGCAAATTCTTGTTACCACAAAAACTGAAATTTCCACCAATGAACCTAAACATCATATGGAACAATAATCTCTACCAAAATGAAATAGATTTTAACAACGACATTTCTTTCCATAGCCAACATAAAATGTGAGAACAAAAATAGCATCTTTCAGACTTGTTTAGTTACGAACCTGTTAAAACCAAGATACACATGTCCAAAACTGCCCATCCCCAGCAATCTCCCTTTTTTCCATCGCGAGCCAGGGCTTACTGTAGCCTCTGCCCTTGCTGGACTTCGGGGGACAGACGGCGATGTTGCTGCTGAATATGTGGGTGAAAAGGGACAAGTATTTGAGATTAATAATGGAGGGAGAGGCAGACGGTGGCTTTGCTGTTTGTTATCATCAAGCCGTCTAGTAGGAGACCCAGTGGTTGATCCTCCAGCTCGAGGATGAAGAGGTGTAACGGCACCACTCTGTATTCTGGAGCTAGGACCAGGACTCGTCATTCTTGGGCTAGGCACAGGGGAACATTCAGGGCTACACCTGCTCTGAGGCCAAAACAGCTGAGTAGACATATCTCCACCAATGGAATTGTTACCCGAGTTGTAACCTGAACCTGGGCTTGAGCACTGTCCAGATCCAAGCAAAGAAACATCTGCATATGGTTTGCCAATCAACAAACCATGGTTTGAGACCTGATCTGGGACAAAGGATCTCATTGGACTCCTTGAAGGACTCGACAACAAGCTATCTGGAGCACTGCAGAGAATGATGTCCCGTTGTGGGATTTGTAGATTCTTCACATGCGTGCCTAGAGGTCTCCGCCTAGGAGATGTCGATAGAATCCGATTTTTGTTTGACAAATTTGGGACTGGCTTGAACATCTCAGCTGAGTTTTTGTTACTGTGCATGGGATGATCCCTACACATAAAGAGTAGGAAATTACATGTTTAGAAATTGAACGCAGGAATCATTAGGATTTCTATTTCTTTCTCTAAGCTGGATAGAAACCTCCAAAGCATTCTCTAGCATGAATGAGTCTTACAAATATTTAAACCTAAGACATGGAAATAGACTAATGACAAAAGGAATATCAACTGATATGTATCAAAACTCACCTCGAAGAAATGTTAACTGGTGTTCTGCTCCCATTTTCACAATCAGAGGCCAATGGACTGAGAAGAGAGTCAGATGGATTATCACCCACAGAACTTCCACTAGACACAGAAGCAGTGGTAAAATCAGCCTCGGCACCTGAATGATCAGGCACGCTGGAAGCACCATGGGGCTTTGGAAGTGGCAGACATGATGGTTTCAAACTTGCATCTGAACCTGGTCTCTGTAATCCATTCGTCCCAGAATCATTGCTTGTTACAGCAGCACGGATAGTAGGACGAGGAAGAGGTACAGCAGGAGATCTTTCTGCAAAACTCTGACAGCGTGAAACCCGAGTAGAAGGAGACGGAGATCTTGATGGTAATCGAGATATAGCTCCTCTTTCGGATACAATCTCATCACGTCGTCTTCGTGACTTTCTCGATCGACCACTAGACCTATCCTCAGACGCAAACCCCAGTTTCCGATTAAATGCATCGATGATACTCTCCTTGTTAGGTTTCTTCTTTTCATCTTTTGATGAATTTTTACTCCACCAAGGCATGATCTTTCCACGAACCTTGAGAGGCAAATAATAACTCTTTTTGACAGATCTTGTTCCACACTACAAAGTCACTATCCTTTTGACCACTTCAGAGATCATACTTGGTTGACCCAACAGAGGTCAACATACGAAAAGAAGTCCCAGTTTAAACGTCATTTTTTTTATCATCCCATTGGTGTTTGACCAATACAGAGAAGCACCTGAAAGATCTGATTACAAAAATAAAACCAAGCGTTAGGGTTTCAACTCCAGCTTTCTTTCCCAGAAGAACATTCTGCTAATAGCAAAAAAAGCAATGATTGTGTGCAAAACTGAAGAATACAAACAGCTTAAAAAAAATCAACAAAATCCAAAATTTCGTGGAAATTACAAAACGATTGAACACCCAAGGAAAAATAGCATCTGAGTGATGATGATATCAGAGAGAATCTCCAGATTGGTTTAGCGACAATGTCCTAGTTTTCAAAAATCAATGTGATCATCTCCAACCTTCGCTAGTCGAGATCCATTTCCAACAGTAAACTTAAAATTTTCCGCCTTATCAACAGATCTACACATACAAATTCCATGAGCTCGAAACCTAAGAAACCCAGAAACAGCAAACCTAAAGGGCTATTTAACGAGAGCTATTCTTTCGCAATTGCTCAAATCTACCCACGCAAAAATCGGTGGATTAGCAACAGACAAAGACAGACCCGAAAGCAAATGAAAAAAAATTACATGGTGAAATTGATCGTGGAAGGCTTAATCGAAGACCTAGTTCTTCCCGAAATTACCAGATTCAGCAGCTTGAAATAGAACCAATCGAAAGCTCGCACTCGGAGCAATCGAGAATCCAAGACACAGGCAGCGTTCAGATCCCTAAATTGGTGCTTACGAGTGAATAGTATAAGTGGAAAAAGAAAAAAAAGACTTGTATAGCTTTCCACTTGCAGTGAGCTCTCTCACAGTAGTGATAGCTGAAAGAGATAACGAAGACGAAGAGGCAGAGAAGTTTGGTAGAGAGAGAGAGAGAATAAGAACTGGAGAGAGAGAGAGAGAGAGAGAGCGCGTTCGAAGAAAGCATTCACTCTTCAGATTTCTTCTTGGTGCGTTAATCTTTGTAGTAACAAGGATAACCGATAAAATGAGAGTACTAATTATTTTGATTAATAATTAATAATAATATTTTATTTCTTTTTAAAGCTATTTTATTTATTGAAAGAGACAGAACTTGAAAACACAAAAATCATATATATATATATGAAAAGACAGAGTTCCGATTTCATTCTATTTTTCATAAGATTTTATTTTACCACGGGTACAAATAAAAAACAATTGCATGATTTGATCAAAAAGAAAAACTTTTCGAATCTGAGATAGAAATTCTTGATCAGTGGACTTAAGTTAATGGACATCATTGTTTTGTTTCTTAGTTGTCTGATTGATCCAAATGATTTTTTTTAGTAATATCCAGCTTTGAGAATTGTTTTCTTGATCTATGCTTAATTTTTTTTTTTTTTTTTTTTTTTTTTTTTTTTTTTTTTTTTTTTTTTGGTAATCTCTATGCTTAATTTTTTATTGGTATTTTATAGTAATATTTCTCAAATATGGGGAAATATGAAATATTTCCAAAGCACTGGGGAGTGGAAAAATAGTAAAATACCATACTTGATTGATTCATATATAAAGCAAAGTATAGAGTTTTTCTGATTTGCATGGATCAAAAGATAAACTTTTCAAATCTGAGAAAACAAAAACTGAGTTATGGTCTAGGTTAATGAATATCATTATTTTGTTTAATATTTCGTGATCTATGCTGAGTTAATTGTTGAGTCTGAAATCTTAATAGTAATATTTTCAAATATGGGAAGTATATGAAAATACTTGTAAATCATCGGTTGCTTAGTGAAAAACAAAAAGTATGTGACAAGAGGACGCATGATGTGTTTTAACACGTCACCTAATCGATCTTAACGGTCCGATAGGAGATAATGATGTCACGCAAGGCTTTTGTGAAACGCGTTATTATCGTTTATGAATGTAAATCATCCATGATAATTGTTGGTATTAAGAAAAACAAGGTACGTGTTTAAACACGTATATACAAATATTAATTTATGTACCAACAGAATTATGAAGATTATACATTATTAGGTGGACAGTGACTAAATATCAAAGTGTCTGGAGATATGATTCTGTTGCAATACTATAAAAGTTGAAGTTTTGAAGAATAGAGCACATATAATAATTTTAAACGAAAACTATGTAATAGGTGGCACAAAATACTTAAAACCGTTTTACCAAAAAAAAAAGAAAAAAATAAAAAAAAAATAAATAAATAAATAATACGTAAAACCGTGTAGACATTTTTACGAGTTGCGTACGCTTTCTTCTAGACTGTCGAATCTCCATCTCTGCCTAAAGCCACAACCTACGGTTGCAATTGCCATGAAGAGTCTTTTCTCTAACGTCTAAACAGTGAACACCGGCTACAAAACCGTCTAATACTAGTAGAACATATTTATCTCAAAAGAACATATTATAGGTAGTTATAAAAAAAAAACATATTATAGGTGATTATATTTATATATAAAAGGGAAAACACAATACCTACTCAAAATATTTCACTTTTAAATGAATTATTTGGACAGCTTTGGTTGATTGTGTTTTTTTTTATAACGAAACACCAAAAATTATCAAGATGGTAGAAATAGCTCATAGACTTAGTTAAATGGTAAATATAAAGTTATAAACCACTGAATTATTCTTTGAAAAAGTATTAGAAACTGAAAAACCAAGAAAAATAAGTCTAGAACCATCATCTTTATATTATAAGATATTCATAAAACGAGATATGTATAACAATGTGGGTTATGTGTTACCTAACTTACTACTTAGGAGCTTCTTCAAAAGAAAAAACTTACTACTTAAGAAGTTTTTTTTTTTTGTAAAATCTACTTAGGACTTAAGGCATCTATGAAGCTTAATTTTCGTATTCGCTAATATGTAAATGTATAAAATCATTGCAAGTCAATGTCATCTCCACAATCACGTGTTTTGAGTTTTGACGATCGTTAAAATTAAAACCTTAAATACGGTGGTTCATTGCTTTGCACAGTTGACCTTTGCGTTTTCTTTCAGCTTGACCTCGATCCTCACGACAGAAGTAATACTATACTATAAAGTATTATGACATTGACAATGATAACGAGTTAACGACAATGACGATACTCATATAGTTAATATATACATATATCTTTTATTATGGACTCATGTATTATATATAGTATACTATTTGAGTATTTAAGTATTTTATTAGCGTAAGTGTTTTAAAATGAAAAAGCAAGTGTGAACTCATCCAACTCTTATTTAGATAACAAAGTTTTTCAAGAGATTGCAAATCAACAATTAACTAAATATATCAGAGTAGTTTTTTTTTTTTTTGAAAAAAAAAATATATATATATCAGAGTAGTTGCGTACCAAACCGTGAACCTCTAATTTATTTAGCATTTCCCCATTCAGATTATCTAAACTCTGAAGTGATGCGAACATGAGTTTTTTTTCGTTAACTCGGTGTTTATTATTTTTTAGATTAAGAAAAATAAAGTTTAATTCGATTAGTTTATTAATTAGGATATCAAGAACAAAACTATTCGGTTTTATTTTGTATTCAGTGTGATTTTTGAATTCATTTTCTAGGACGATTTCAGTTTAACCTGTTAATCAATCGAAACAGTACTCTAGTTAAAAAAATAAAATAAAAAGCTTATTAAGAAATTTTATTCGCAATAAAGCAAGAATCATACACATGCATGATGCATGGTTTTCCAAACCAAACATAACAACTAATTTAAGTTTCTTTTTCTTACAACAATACAAATACTAAACCACACCATCGTCCACATTACTCATGCAAAACCAGCAACCAATTTAGCTTCACCATAGTTATTACCATCATTATTAGTCCCAATAATCTCACTTTTGCCACAACTCTCATATTTCCTCATCTCATTCACCACTTTCTCCATTGTCAGCGTCAAATCCCTTTTATGCACATCCATTTTAAGACCAAACTTCATGAACAACGTCAACGACATCTTCTGCTCCACTCGATGTCCCGGAGCAACCGTAAGTCGATGACGGAGCAAAACCGATGCCGTAATCGATTTCATCTGCAAATATGCTAAATCTTTGCCTAGACAAATCCTTGGACCGGCATTGAACGCTACGAATTTGTATTGATTTCGGTTTATGTCGTTTTCTTCGAGCCATCTTTCCGGTTTAAACTCGAAACAATCTTCACCCCAAATGAATTTCATTCGTCCAACCGAATATATGGAATATGTAACGTTTGATCCGGCCGGAACAATTGTCCCGTCCGGTAAAATATCGTCGGCAACGACGAACTTCGAATCTTCCGGGACGGATGGATAAAGCCGTAATGTTTCGGACAATGCCGCTTTTAAGTAGACCAACTGGTCAACTTCATCGAAAGTCAACGGCTCGTCGGTCCACGTTGAGACGTTCGTGTCACGTGTCTTGATCAGAACGGTGCAGATCTCGGTTATGATTTTTTCTTCAACTTTCGGGTTAAGACTGACTAGCCAAAAGAACCAGCTCATCGCAACTGATGATGTGTCACGTCCAGCTAGGATAAAGTTGAGCGCCACGTGTTTAAGAAACTTATCCGTGTAGGATTCTTTTTTCTTCATGAACCGTGACAATAGGTCGTCGCGGTGGGACCCATCGCATTGCTTATTCAGCAATTCGAGCTTACGTGTGTTAATGATTTCTGACAAGTAATTATCCACGTGGTTGATGCTTCGGCTCATGTCGTCCTCTAAGCCGAGCCGAAGCCATTTTCTGATCTTCCAAATAAACTCTGGCAAGATAAACCGTTGAAGTGTGGCTTCCGTGGCTCCGTCGAAAGCCACAGCGAAACCGTTATCGGGAAAATCCGGCGAAAGCGTCCGTGGATCTTTACCAAACGTTAAGCCGCAAATGTTATCGAACGTGAGCCGTAGAAGAATATCTTGAAGATCGATCGGCTCGTGTAGACTCATAGCCGATTCGAGAATCGGCACGAGACGGTTCTTGATGGCTCGATCAACCCAACGAGCCATTGCTTGGCGAAGCGTGCGGGTGGTGAATTCCAGTGCGGCGGTCTTACGCTGAAACCTCCACGTGTCACCATCTGAATTAAAGATCCCGTCTCCAAGCAGATCGTGGAAGACCGATTGCCAGCTAGGACCTTTCGGGTAGTTATCGAATCGGGTCTTGAGTATATGCTCCAGATTCTTCGGGTCGCACGTGACGGTCACGTGGCCTTGTTTCTTAGCTAGGAACGGGATCGGGAAAATGCACGTTTGGTACGTGCCGCCACACGTGCGGAGGTTCTCGGCGATGAAATCGTGCATGCGGTGAGCGTTTGCGATGAGTGCTGGAAGACTGCCCAATAAGGGCCAGACACGTGGACCTCTGAGAGAACGGCGTAAGGAGACGAACCACGTAAGATAGACTACGGCGACGGTAAGGATGATCACAGCCGTTGATCCATCCATTTTATTTATTTATATAGGTTGAGTTGAGACTTGAGAGTTGAGAGCAAGAGGATCTCTGTAACGAGAAGAGTTGTGTGAGTTGTGTGTGAGGAATGGTAATTGTATTAATGTTTTATAGATAAGAAAACAAAAAATATCTAATGTTAAAAATAATTCTACAAAAATAAAAGTATGAGTGAATTAGTAAGGCAGCCAAGTTTGTTCAACAAAAAAATATATCTGTTATTTGTTAATAATTCCCTCCCCATCACGTCCAAAAAACTGGGACGTAGTTGCAAATTTGCAATGCATGTGTTTGTGTTGTGTAGTGTTATGTTTGCCATTGTGATTGTCGTAACCTAATATTGTATACATTAATTCACCTACATTAAACCAACCTCTTTTTTTTTTCCCTTTGGCGAGGTTGGTTTATTTAAACATTTTCATCAAATGTCTATATATACACGTTAATTATTTAGACGAAAATGTTGAAATAAACGTCTACATATAGAGTTTTATCCTAAAACCATGTGATAGATTATACATCTTTAGAGTTAGTTTAATAGTATTTTTGTAAGTTGAATTATATCATTATTGTATATATTTTGTTGGGAGATAGTATTTGATAAAGCTAAAAATCCGAATTTAAATAGTCTAAAACTTTATTAGAAATGATAAATTAATTAATGTGACATTTTCGAAATGTTTTCTTGTTCGAGAAAGGTAAAAACTAGTTTACTCTATCTCATTTTCATGTGTAAATTCTTCTTATGTTTCAGATTATGGTCGTTTGAACTCATTTATATAAAACCAAAGCTTATAATGCATAGTTCCATACGAACGTTCATATATAGGTTTTCTTAAGAATAAACAACTAATTAAGTTCACTCGTAACTAGTTTTGTAAGCTACTAATCTACATTTTCACAGTGCTTATGATGGTATTATGTCAAATGTTTTGAGTGATATGGTGATGGGACAACTTGATGCATGTCATAACCAGATTTTTTTTTTGGGTGCAAATGTGAGTGTCATAACCAGATGTACGTGATAAAAATATGTAATAAAAATAAATGTGCATAAAGACACATTATTGGCAGCGGCCTAAGATATACTGGCTACATAAATTAAAGGTTACGTGCAGCTTAAGGGGACAATGCCATTAGTGCCACTTAAGTTGGTGAGCCAAAAACTTTAATATCAAATAAAATAGCAATAATATGATACATGATCGTGTAATTTGTACCTTTTAGGTAAAATATAATTCCCACGCGTGATCCGAATAAGTTCTCTGTCGACCTATAATATTTCCTCCACAAGCACACAATAATTGAGAATAAGGTTATAAAACCAAAATTTCGTGTTTTGATATTAGACAATAATTAAACTTCAATTTGAAGACTCATTCAGTCATTTGCTAGGCTTCTCATTAGGTAAATGAGTAAATCCCTTTTCTTTTAAATGCCATTGTATAGTTCTTCTATACAATTATATAGGATGATATTAAAACAAAACAAAACATGTAGAATTTCATAGTACGTAATATAGATAATTGACATATAAATAGAAAATTAATCAAACAAAACTAGTAAATGCTCTAAATACTATCTTGATTCTTTGTTGGCCATGAAATGACAGAGAACAATCCTGAGAGACTCAGAGAGAGAGGAGGAAAGCGGCACTTCAACTTAAAATACGGCATTAATTGGGTTCTAAAGTGGGGGTGTTTTGTTTCTTTTTCAATCTTTGTATTTTCTTTTGTTTTCGTCGAGACACGTCATATGCTTTTTGTTGATTTAACATTTACTCACTAATTAAAAGCCAATATAAACTGTTGACAAAAAAAAAGCCAATATAAATTAGAATTAATCAAATGGCTAACGGCTGTATAAATAACGGATAGCTTCCCAAATTTATTCAAGTTTGTGTTTCAAACTCCCAACTTTTTAATGTTTAAAGGTGGATTCATCAAACTAAAACAAGAAATTATAAGTATGCCTGGAGCTTAGAGTGTTTTGGCATTCTTCTTGTCAAGAACATCTTTGAGTTGCGACACTGTCTGCTCCAGTGATGAAATTTTAGCAGCAGATGTTGTTTGCTCCTTGTTCAGTTCAATTCTAAGATTATTGATGTGTTCCACGAGTTCTCCGGCTTGAATACCATCAGCATTTCCTTTCTTCCTCTCCAAGGAAACCTCATCAATCTTTATCTTCAACCAGTCTAGCTTGAACCCCGCTTCTGTTAGGTCGATCAAATCGCTCTCAGCGTTGTTTACCTCAGCCTCGGTGAGGCTATGTAGAGGCCTGTTCAATGTCCCGATAAGGCCGAGTAAGATATTCATGTATGTTGTCTTCAACCATTGGTTCTTTGGTTTGAAGTTCACTGCAAATTCAGGGTGTTCCACGAAAATCCAACTCACTAAAGGCACCTATCGACAAGAGAAACAGGTAATTATGTTAACAAAAGATCCAAATCCTAAGAAAGAAAAAAGAAACATCGGCGCGTCGACCAGTACCTGCGGAAGGAGAACTTGGAAACCATTGACATCGAACATCTCATGACCAGTTAGACATCCTTCATCAACAACTTCAACTACTTTAACTTGAACATTTACGACCAGCTTATTATTCTCAAGAAAACCTTTTTCTTGAAGGGTTTTTAGGGTATCAAGAGGCATTGCCTTTGGCCAACCCATTAATGTGATCTGAGCGCAGAACAATTGGCAAAACGGTTCTGCTAAGACAAAAACCAGAAAGATTAAATTAAGATTTCCAACCTCGACAATCTAAGATAAATATATAAATGGATCAAGATTAGTAAATTGCCATCTTTTCTGTAGAGCTCTTTGCCAGATTGATTCAGTAGAGCGATGGAAAAACTAGCTCTTCTTTTCCATCCGAATCGCAATGATTCAGGATTCGCAACGCAGAGGTACATAGACATGTGATCATCAATATGATCTCCTTTTGGATGAACCTTGACATACCTAAAAAAACAAATTAAAACTAACCTTGAGAATCATGAAGATATATCAAAATTAAGGAGGAAGATATCAAAGATTCAGAGGCGTCTTGATCAAGCAAGACTAAAATCTTTTCTTTTACCATTCGCAGCCACCGCTTAAGAATGTTGTTGATGATATCACAGATTTCTTCTCGGAGAAGTTATCTATCTCAAATGTGAAACTCGTCTGTTTATGATCCTCCATATTTTTTTTTCTTTTTCTCACTTACTTGTTTTCGATCCTGCACCCATAAACGGCTATACATTTATACAGCTTTTCTATTCAAAACAAATAAAGAAACTTGCTGTAAGAAGTAATATCAATCTTCATCAACAAGAGAAAAAAAAACATCAAGGAAACTTTAAAATTACTTTTTTCTTTTAATAAGGTAACCTATATTAAAAGTGACTAAGATTTAGAGCATTTCTATTTCTGAAAATATCCATTGTGTATCTCATTAATATTTTCAACATATTTGATTTCATCACATTTTTTTTCATCAAATATGAAAATATCCATTGTGTATCTCATTATATCTTTGTATTAATGTGAAATGGGCATTTCATGCAAGTTGGTTAGTTACCTGTTAAGACTTTTTAACTAAGCAGGTCGAAGCGTCTCTAATTTATGGGCCTTTGCTTTTGGAAAGCCTTTACTATATGGACAGAAATGGTGACACTCCTAGAATATATATAGAGAAACCTTTGCAATCCTTTTCATTCTTCTCACCGATGTGGGACATTGGGACAAAGCGAGATATTTAGCTAAACGGCTAAATATTTAGATATTTAGCTAAACCCAGTTAATCAACGCGAGATAAAAGATTTCTATCATTATTAGTTTGAATTTTATCATCTTGACATTAACTTTTCAAGTAATTGTGGTTATAGCTTGTAACTTGCAAGACGTAAGTATGCATCTATCAATGAAGAAGCCAAACGAAGTCTTCTGAAGGGAAAAAAGTTGAAACTATTTTTACAAATGCGAACAAATGTAAGCAGAAATACAAAAAAAAGAAGAAGGAAAAAGCCATGTACAAAAACAACTAATAACAACGTCAAATGTTTATTACAAAATCAAAAAGAGAGTCAACAAAATATCCATAAGATCTTGAACATAATCATCTGTAAGAAGAACATCATCATACTTGTGTAAAAAAAAAAAAAAAAAAAAGATCAATAGCTGATTTCGTTCTTGAATCTTGTATGGTCCAAATTGATTTCTAAATTTAGATTCTATATAATGGCTAGATCTTCAACCTGCAGGTTAGCTAAGTGTACCTGATTGCATAACAGGGAAAAACGACCATTCGTTGCCGTTCTTGGTCGAAGAATCTCTCTGTTCCTCATCAATGGTCAAATCTTTCTCATCCGTGCCGAAATTGAATTCCTTATTCGACCCAAGAGAAGACTCTTGCTGCGTCGTTGCTTCTTCTTGATTAGCCGATGCGGGTGCTTCAGGGAACGTTGTCCTCAGCTTCTGATCTACGCATCTAATGACATGATCCGCACCAAGATCGAACGAAACCGGTTTATGCAGCCTCGTCTTGGAGCAACGAGGGCTCAATAGCTTCGGAGGATCTTGAAACTGAGGGAGGAACCGCGCGGTTGCGGTTTCTCCATCGGGAAAAGGAGAAGTCGGACCAGAGCCGGAGACGACGGAGCTCGGCGAGATAAGCTGACCAAGTGGACTACCAGGAGGGAGTTGGTAAAACTGAAACTCATAGTTAGAGATCGGAAACCTATGATGACCACCACCATAGTCACCGTTTCGGAGGTTGGAGTTAAAGAGCTGAGCGAAAGGAACTTCCGGTGAAGAAGGTGTTGTTGTGGTGGTGGCTAAGTAGATGGATTCATCAGGAGGAGGTGTGATCGGAGCCGAAGATGGTTCGGTAGTGTAAGTGGAGAAAACCGGAGGAGAGACCAATTGAAGTTCGTGAGCGTACGGTCCAATGGCGAATATCGAAGGACGGTTGTTGCTGTTGCTGCTTGGTATTGGACTGAAAGAGAGGATTCCGACTGGTGATTGTGTTGCAGAAGGAGGCTCTGATTGGAAAAACGAAGCTGGTGATGATGGTGGAGCTATGAAGGGAAGAGCGGTGATAACCGAACGATAACCGGATGTGGAATCGGTAGACATTTGTACCGGTTCTGGAGCTAGAGAAGCTTTTCCGATTCGTTTTCTCTGTTGTTTTGAAGGTCTGAAACATACGAAGAAGATACTCAAACGATTCCACCATTTTCGCTTCTTCTGTTTTCACAAAAAAAAAATTGAAATCAGATTTTTGGGAAATTGAAATTACAGTTGATAAGCAAAATTTTGAGAATGATCGGAGAATAAACACTGTTTGATTCTATGGAAGACGCCATTAACGGAGAAATCAGAATCAATATAGAAAACTGAAGCAGCATAACTAAAGTAATCGGAGAAATCAAAGGAAATTCGCCTACGAATCGTTCGATCTAATGCTTATGAGAAAACGAGAAACGGATGACGAAGATCATCACCATACAGTTTCCGATCATCGAAATCTCTGAGAAAATTTAGCTAGTAACGGAGAAGGCTCACCCGAATCGGAGAAGCTTGATGAACACGATCATCGGAGGAAGCAATAGCAGTAGCAGCTGCGTTTATGGTCTCGAAAACGCTGTTTTCACTTGCGCCGCCTCTCATCTTCTCTTGTTCTTCTCTGGTTTTTTCACTCTGACAGATGATTTTCCCGAGAAAACAAAACAGAGCATTCGAATTTTTCTACACACAACTTTTTAGGAAAAAAAAATCAAAATCTCCTGAGAAGAAAATTAAAAAAGCATTTGATAATTAACGAACACGCAACCCGAAATTTCTGGGAATATTGTTTTCTCTCGAAGAAATATATGTACACAGACACATACGTATATATGTGTGCTCGTGTGTGTTTGTGTCAAGGTTTGGGGTCAAAACACGGCAAAGACGAAGAGCGTGCCACTATTTACAAACTGTTTGTAAATTGATACGATCTTCAAGGGTAAATATGTCAATTAAACTTGCGAAGAATTTGACTATATATATATATATATATTTTTTTTTTTCTCTCAAGTGAATTCGAAGATATAATTTTTTGTTTGAAATATATAATAGGAAATGAGATTTTCATTTTTATTGCGAATATTGCATTATTTTTCTTTCGTCAATGGTTTTAAATTTTTACTATTTATAGATTAGTAGACTACCTCAAATGAGATTAGTAAATTTTGATATTTTTACGACCAAAAAATAAGATATTTTAATTGTTTTTTTTTTTGCCCAAAAGGTGTCACATAAATGCACGTGTGGGAGAATCGAATCTATCTCTTTTAGTTTTAGGTTTATCGTGTGCACATTAAGTGTGGGGCTAAACTAAGTAAAAAACTACTTCAAAATTATTAGAGAAATGATAGATTTTGTATTTTAAAAAAGCATGACACAACGCAACCCAATTTCAACTTGTTTTGCACGGTGGCTTGACTTTTTCTTTGGCTCTTATTTACTTTTCTATTAACACACACACCCAATAATGAAGCGAATTTTCTATAAAAAAAAAAAACAACTTTTCAAGTATTGGTGAAAATTTATGGAAACAATAAATAATTGATATTTGGCCTCTTATAATTAAATCTTTTAATAATACAAACTGGTAGCTACTTTTGTTTTAAAAGGTATCAATGTGGTATTTGTCCAATTGACTGTTTCTTGGTTCCAAAAAGGGGACAAAAATTATTGCAGCATTTACACAAAAAAGGAAGAGATGCATAGTTATTGTGATTTTAAGTGCAAAAATGTTTAGCTGTAACCGATTAAAATCAATAAAATCTAATAAATACGCAGATCTTTTCATAATTGTTTGAATTTTCATACAGTATTTATTTTGGAGCAAATTTAGAAGTCTAATATTCCAAATTATAGACGTTGGTTAGGAGAACTAAATCTTAAGAGTTAACAATGAAAAAGATAGAAGAAACTAGACGATGATGAGATTTATGGCCAAGTTTAAGGATGCATTTGTCATGTTGTTTTTGATAGAGACTGATAAGCAATTCACCTAACTTTGGGGACTCTCAAAAAAGTTTGTAAAACGACTTATATAGTTATCTGGTTTAATACTTTAAAATCATGTTGATTGAAACCAAAGTTCAATTATACTCTTGAAAGATAAGAATAGTATAACATGAGTCATGAGGCCTAATTTTATAAACTACGTAGTTTTATATCAGGAAATTGAACTTGAACTTTGTGATTTGTTAATTAGATTGAAGTCGTTATCTGAAACGAAATCAAAAGAATCTAGTCGTTAAAGTTTTTTTTTTTTTTAAAACACACATTATTGTCCGGTTTTTTCGTTTAAATTTTAAATTATGAATTTATCACTTGGATTTATTAGGACCTGTCGGAAGTTCAATGAGTTAGGTCATCAACCCCACTTACGGACTCGTGCTTTGACACGTGTCACCAACCCACCTTGCACTCAAAGATTTACTAGTTTCCAACAAATAGAAAGAAATGTTAATTATCAAATTGGAATACTGTTATCCCCTAATTCAGTTTTACATAGCATATAAATATTTTAAAATTTTCAGTGAGATGATAACACGACACCAGATTTCACGTGCAACAAAGCTGGATGAAAAAGGACAAGAAGTTTACGTGAGATTTCTTCCAAAGTAAAAAAGCCAAGAAAAAAGTTGGAATAATAAAAGTCAGATTATTATAATCTTCTTCAAGATTCGAACTTATCATAAGAAAAAAAACATTCGTAACCAGCTTAGTAACAAGTCTGTTGGAATATATAGTGCTTTAAATGTTATAACTTAAAGCTCAATCCTATCATATAACATGTTAAAGCTATGCCCATGGTTGCTGCATCTGTTATAACTTTAAGCTCAATCCTAGAGTAAGTAAGTACTATTTAAATGTGTTACTAAAGCCAATATATCAATGGGATCAACAGAAATTGAATTGGACTCAAGATTGCGCTGACACACACAAACAAATTTAGATTCCAAATCTTAAAAACAAACTGGTTACAGTTTTGAATCTGATGTTTCCTTCTAATCTACATGTGTTTGCTGAGAGACCAAAATGAAAAGCAACAGATTGATATAGATAAAGAAAAGAGTTTACCAGATTCAGCAGTAGCTCCTAAACAAAGACTGTAGCAATCTTCACTGATATAGATCCATCTAAAAGAAACATGGCGATGAAGCTCTGCTGCAAAAGATAAAAATAATGAAAAGGTGAAGAAGTTGTTTGTTCTTCATGAATACAAGCTGCAGCGAAATTAGTATTATTGACATGTGTTTGTTAGTAAGAAACGGTGATTTTTCTCTCTCTTGTTAGGGACAGTGAATAGATCATCTAGATTCCAGAGCAGTGCAGGATTGTTATCCTAATTTGCAACTATTTACTCTAATCTACATTTTCGCAAAGAGACAAATTTATATGCATGCGAAGAAAGACGTACCAGATTCAGCAGCAGGCTTGACAAAAGGAAGAAACAGTCTTCAATAAGAGACCAAAATCTCACATCAGACCATAATCTTTCAATAAGCAAACCAAATGATATAAAAAGCATATCCAGCAAGTCTTTTGTCCAAATGGCCTTCAGACGAATATATCAAGATCTCGCAAGAAATATCAGACCAAAAATATGAACAAAACAAATGATTAAAAAGCATATCCAACAAGGTTTTTTTGTCCAATTGGCCTACAGACAACATATTCCATTTCAAGAGAGTACTGCATACGTGATAATTAAAAAAAAAAAAAAAGAAGCTAACAAGTGTAGCGAATTTGTGGGACATCAGAACTGATAGATCCATTTAAAAGAATAATGGCATTGAAACTCAGCTGCTAAAGATAGACATGTGAATTGATCTTTCATTCATCCTCCAATTGACGATCCTGCAAAGAAAACACACCAAACCAAAATCAGAGGGTTAATCTGGAATCTGTATCTTAAATTTGACTTGAACATTCAGTAGCAAACTTGTCACTTCCCAGGATGGAAGTACATAAACAAGACACATACCACAACACTCATCTGCAGATCTACAAACATTGCCACTGCCTTTTGTAGTTCCTCCTTGCTGCATAAACCGGCTAGCATAATGCGGAAGGTGATGGCATCAGGAGACACACCACCAGAAATCATATCCTGGAATTCCTCTAAGGCGCCAGTAAGATCACCAGCTTGACAAAACCCATGAATCAAAGTGCTGTAAGTAACTGTATTAGCAGCAATGCCTCTTCGAAGCATCTCTCGGAAAAGCTCCAATCCATCATCAAGTCTTTTTGCCTTACAGTAGCCATCAATGAGTGTAGTAAAAGCCACTACGTTTGGAGAGCAGCCCTTGCTATCCATCGAATCAAACATCTGTCTGGCCTCATCCAAGCGTGTTTGCTTGCAAAGTCCATCAATCATAGAAGAATATGTGATCATATTAGGAGATATACCCTTACGGAGCATCTCACTGTATAATTTTTCAGCCTCAAAGAACTTTTCATCACCTTCTTTGACTAATGCACTGATCAATGCATTGTAAGTAACAACATCAGGATCCATATTCCTTTGAATCATTTCACGCAACAGTCTCTCCGCATCACTCCATTCACCGCAGTTACAAAAAGCATCTATCATACAGTTGTAGGTAAATACACTGGGGAAAATTCCTTTCTCGTGCATTTGATCGAGAAGATCTTGAGCATCGTTATGATGTCCATCTTTGCAAAGACGATCAATGTTGGGATTAAAGGTCAATACATTGGCTTCGATGTGGTTTTTCTCCATCTTCCTAAGCAGATTCAAGGCCGAGACAGTGTCGCCCATCTTACACATTCCGTTTACAATTGTTCCGTAAGTAAATGTCACGACATTGGGCTGACATCCCGTTTCAACCATTTGATCAAACAAAGCTACGGCTTCAGAGATCCTATCTCCGAGACATAATCCGTGAAGCAGCGTGCTAAACGTGACAATGCTGGGCTGGATTCCGAAGCATTTCAATCTTCTGATGGAGAGAAATCACAACATCTGGTCGATTCATTCTCACGATGACACCCATTAATTTACAGAAATCAATCACGGAAGGGAAGGGACGGCACCGAACCATTTCATCGAACAAATCAATTGCATTACCTAAGCTTTTGATATAATGAGACCCACTTTGCAATTTCAAGCTCTCTCCTTCAAAAGTGACTGACGAAGAAGGTACACTCTTTCCAAACCTACTCTTCTGAGAGACAGGACGAAGCCCATTTCTCAATATCTCTCTGTTATCATGACTGAGACCAGAAAAAGCTCGTACCCAGCAACATAAATTAACCCACGGAATAGAAGTTCCAGGAATACCTTGACCATGAACAATTCTCTTCACCGTCGAAGCAACCACAGTAGACCTCCGCATTTTTCTTTAAATTTCGCTTCTGCTGATTGGTTTTTTCCTTTCTCAGTCTCTGTTTCAGAAAACCCTACCTAATCTGAATCGAGAGTGACAACAATGTTTATGAAAACCGGTTGATTTCCGGTTTAATACTTAAGATCGAACCGGAAACCGGACTAGCAATGTTGATTGGAAAACAAATTGTGAGATCAAAAAGTCTCATCTCTCTTTCGCAAAACAAAGTCAACGTACTGATTGACTTCTCCTTCTTCTTCTTCTTCTTCTTCTTCTTCATCAGATATGGCATATCCAGAGAATTCTCTCGCTACTCTAGTCTTATGGCTTCTTCTTCTACTTCGCATCGCACCTGGAGATACCGCGTCTTCGCGAGCTTCCATGGACCAGACGTCCGCAAAACCTTTCTCAGTCATTTACGCAAGCAGTTTAGCTGCAATGGGATTTCGATGTTCGATGATCAAGGGATCGAGAGAAGCCACACCATCGCACCTGCTCTCAAGCAAGCGATTTTTGAATCGAGGATCTCGATCGTCGTGCTCTCGAAGAGCTATGCTTCATCGAGCTGGTGTTTGGATGAGCTGTTGGGGATTTTGAAGTGCAAGGAAGAAATTGGGCAAATAGTGATGACTGTCTTCTACGGAGTAGATCCATCTGATGTTCGGAAACAAACCGGAGAATTCGGGAAAGTTTTCAAGGAAACTTGTCGTCGTAAAACGGAGGAAGAGAGACGAAGATGGAGCCAAGCTTTGACCAATGTGGGCAACATAGCCGGTGAACACTTCCTTAACTGGTTTGTTTATTTTCCTTCAATTGATTTATGATTGTGTCTTTCTTAATTCATCTTTTGGCAATTTTCTTTGTGAATCTCCTGATCAATTGATTCATTTTCACATGACTTATTGATAAGAGACGGTTAATTTTCTCACTTGTTAGGGACAATGAATCGAAGATGGTTGAGAAGATTGCTAGAGATGTTTCAAACAATCTAAACGCTACAATCTCCAAGGATTTTGAAGACATGGTTGGTATTGAAGCACACTTGGAGAAATTGCAGTCTTTGTTACATTTAGATGATGAGGATGAAGCTATGATAGTTGGAATCTGTGGCCCTGCAGGGATTGGTAAGACTACCATTGCTCGAGCTTTACACTGCCGGCTCTCTAGCAGTTTTCAGCATACTTGTTTTATGGAGAATCTTAAGGGAAGATATAATAGCGGTCTTGATGAGTATGGATTGAAACTGTGTCTACAAGAGCAACTTCTTTCCAAGATTTTGAACGAAAATGGCATGAAACTATACCATTTAGGTGCGATACAGGAAAGGTTATGCGATCTGAAAGTTCTTATTGTTCTTGACGATGTGGATGACCTGAAGCAACTAGAGGCTTTGGCTGATGAATCTAGGTGGTTTGGTCCTGGAAGTAGGATTATTGTAACCACAGAAGATCAAGAGCTTTTGGAGCAACATGGTATCAACAATACATACCATGTGGATTTTCCAAATGAGGAAGAAGCTCGCAAGATCTTTTGTAGATATGCTTTTAGACAGAGCTCTGCACCAAATGGTTTTGAGAAGCTTGTCGAAAGAGTAGCAGTGCTCTGCAGCAACCTCCCGTTGGGTCTCCGCGTCATGGGCTCATCTTTGCGCAGAAAGAAAGAAGACGACTGGGTAAGTATATTGCGTAGGCTAGAAAACAGCCTTAATCGAGATATCGATGGAGTACTTAGAGTCGGATACAACAGTCTACATAAAGATGACCAGTTCCTATTTCTCCTCATTGCATGCTTCTTAAACTACCAAGACGATGATCGCGTGAAAGCAATGCTCGGTGATAGTAACTTGGATGTCAGACTCGGGTTGAAAACCCTCGCCTATAAGTCTCTCATACAAATATCCCCCGAAGGAACTATATCCATGCATAAGTTACTACAACAAGTGGCTAGAGAAGCGGTTCAAATACAAGAGCCTTCTAAACGCCAAATCCTAATTGATATTGATGGGATCCGTAATGCCCTGGAAACTGATTCTGTAAGTTGTTTTCTGATATTTGGAAAAGAATCACAGATGTAAAACTTATTGTGCTAACATCTCTTTTGTTTGGAATATTGATTAGGCTAGTACAAATGTGATGGGTATATCTTTGGATGTATCAACAATCCCAAACGTTGTATCTATAAGGGCAGGAGCTTTGAAAAGAATGCTTGATCTTCGATTTCTCAGCGTCTACGAGACAAGACGTGACGTAAATGTTAGAGTGAATGTACCCGAGGACATGGATTTCCCACCTCGTCTAAGGTTATTACGTTGGGAGGTATACCCTGGAAAGTGTCTTCCTCTGACATTTACGCCAGAACATCTTGTGGAACTCAATTTGGGAAATAGCAAGCTCGAGAAGCTTTGGCAAGGAACCCAGGTTTGTATTTTTCTTAACTTTACATTTTCAAAATGTGTTCTTTGTGTCAGTCATCTTGTGTTGATGATGTTTCCTTTGTTGTGTGGTTTAACATTCAGCCCCTTACAAATCTCAAGAAGATGGATTTGTCCGGATCCTTGAGTTTGAAGGAGGTCCCTGATCTTTCAAATGCTACGAATCTCAAGAAATTGCATCTAACTGGTTGTTGGAGCTTGGTTGAGATCCCTTCCTCTGTTGGCGATCTTCATAAGCTAGAGGAGTTGGAGATGAATCTATGTATAAGCCTACAAGTTATTCCAGCTCACCTCAACTTGGCATCTCTTGAATCACTCCAGATGTCAGGATGCTGGCAAATGAGGAAAATCCCAGATATTTCGACAAACATCAAAACGCTCGTAATCGGAGACACAATGTTAGAAGAGTTTCCTGAATCAGTCAGGCTTTGGTCTCGCCTTCAGAGTCTCAATATATATGGCAGTCTCATTTCAACTCCGTTTTTGGAAACATCGCATCAATCTCAGAGATCTCTCGCTACGATCGAGAGGATACCAGATTGCATCAAAGATCTTGATGGGTTAAAGTTTCTTTACATAGCTGGATGTCCAAAACTTGCTTCATTGCCTGAGCTTCCTCGCTCTCTCATAAAACTAACCGTAGACAATTGTGAGTCACTGGAGACGGTATGTTTTCCTTTGGACACTAGAACAGAGTTTCTCTATTTCCCCAACTGCTTTAAATTGGGACCAGAAGCAAGGAGAGTCATTAGGAAGAAATCGTTTCGAGCATACTTACCGGGAGATGAGATACCTGACGAGTTCGATCATCGAGCTATTGGAAGTTGTTTGACCATCCGTCCATCTATATGCAAGTTTAGGATTTGCCTCGTGCTTTCTCCGAAACCAGATATGGAAGAAGCTTATTTCAGATTACTGTTTCGCATACGCGCAAACGGTTGCACCATTGACGTAGACATGCTCGAGTTAAATCTGCCTAAAATCCGAGCTGAACATCTTTTTGTATTCTTCATTGAACTTGTTGAACAGCACGAAGAGGTATTGTTCAAATTCAGCTCCTCGTCCCATGAAGTCGATGTTATTGAATGTGGTGTGCAGGTCTTGACGGATGACGAAACCAACAGAAGCATAAGGAGCTATGAATCTTGTTCAGAACTAGTGTCTGAAGACGGCAATGATGAAAGTCTCTCTGATGAGAGCAATGAGTTTGATGAAAACAGAGTAAAGATCTTCAAGGGTGGTTATACTCTGTTTCTTTCTTTAGTTTTTATTTTCCTTTTGAGTGTGATTTCAAGTGTTCTATTGTACTAGGTGATCGACCCGCACCGCGTGCGGGTTTTAGATGTTTTTTTAAATTGTTGTTTAATATAATTGTTTTTCCTTTTTGTTTCTGAAATCTAATATTTTCTCCGTTTGATTAAGAAGAACGTTTGATTAAGAAGAACAGTAACGTTAATTTGACTAATGTGTGTATTTGTGATTTTATTTGTCTTTCCTTTCCTTGATACCTAGTTTCTTCGTGAAAGTGTTTCATGTCCTTTGTCCTTTGTATCCTTCATTCAGTGCTCATTCAAACTGAATTATTCTTGCGATTATCATTATCTTGAAATTTTGCAATCTTTTCTTATATAAGTTTAGTTAAGAAGAAGATGAGTGTCACCTTGTACGGTGAAGAAGCTGTTCATACTCTCTCGCCTCTCCATATATTGTTCAGAACTGCTACATACAATTGCCCATGAAAACATATTGGCCTCGAAAGATAGACACTAACCTTTTCTAGAGCTTGTCCTTTGACTCTTATTGATTGCCAATGCGAAAACTAACTGAAATTGAGAATTTCCTTCATCTCATTCTAAAAGAAACATACCATCAGCTGGAGTGACAAACATTCTAGGTATTAAACTTTCTCTCCCACGTATCTCCTATTATAAACCTTAACTCGATAACATGATCAGCCATTTGTGTGATAAGCAACCTCGTACCATTGCAGAGACCACCTTTAGCTCTATTGTCATTTTTTTTTACAACAGCTACACCATCCATTTATTTTGCTTGTGTGGACATCTTGATGCTATCACAACTCAGATAGATTTTCTCCTCACCTAATTAATTCAAAATATAATACATCTTTAATGAGAAGATCAAAAATTACCTTCTATGTTTGACAGCATATATTCGTTTATCATGTCTACATCTTGATTAGTTGGACTTAATATAGCTCTCTCATGAAAATATTTTGGATCACGTTCTGCTTTGTACGAATCTCCGTAAACCTCCGTTACGATGCCTTCTAATGATCTGTCACGAACATTCTTAATTCCATCTGGAGAATGCCTCAAGCTGAAGAGCATCGCGTTTACTAATTGCTGATTGTAGTCTCATGTTTTTCGTAAGCTTATGAACCTTGCAACCACTCGAGAGATAAGAAGAGTTCAAAGCTGCTAAAACTGTCTCAGCTCTAGTACCATTAGTAATGACCAGTAAAATTTGTCTAAAATCTCCCCAAATACAATTATCTTTTCCCCAAAAGGCTAGTAACGCTTAACTATATCGCGTAGACTCCTGTTGGGGTCGGATTTCACCCAAAAACATCCGTCATTTAGACAAGAGAAATAAGGGACGAAACCGAATCAGACCGAACCGGGCCAAACCGACTTGTCCTGATGGGCCGAACCAACATCCGACGAACCGATTCGAGCCGAGGCCCATCGAAGAAAACCCACGACTGAAGTTTACCTTAGCTGAAGTCGGCGCGAGCAGAAAAGGAAAGTTTACATTTTATAGAAGTCGGTTGTAAAAGTCGGTCCTATGCTCTTATAAATAGGGACCGATAGTCATTGTAAAAAGGGGATCTCTCGAGAGAAAAGGCATAGGCCAAGCTTATTGTAGCTCGCATAACAGCTAATAATAACCATAACCATCTCTGGCTC